>CAUYRB010050017.1:0-46317 GCA_963574695.1 Propithecus perrieri
GATGAAGCCTTATGGTAGCTCTACAAACAAATATATTTACTGAGATAAAGAAAAAGATTAGTATAATTACCAAGGTAATTCTGACAAAATATTTACTTTTACTGAAGTTTTTGAGAAATTAAAAGTGACTTTTATTCTGCATTGTCCCGAGATGAAGTTACAGAAGTGAATTTAGTGAAGAAAGCATAACCTTTTAATAAATACATCTTTAAATCTTGAACTACTTTAATAAAAACCTTACCCACATGCATGACAACCAAACATAATCTAATTTTTTCTTCGTTATTCAGAATCACCATTTTGTTTTGTTTTGTTTTGTTTTGTTTTGAGACAGAGTCTCACTCTGTTGCCCGGGCTAGAGTGCCGTGGCGTCAGCCTAGCTCACAGCAACCTCACATTCCTGGGCTCAAGCGATCCTCCTGCCTCAGCCTCCTGAGTAGCTGGGACTACAGGCATGCGCCACCATGCCCGGCTAATTTTTTCTATATATTTTTAGTTGTCCAATTAATTTCTTTCTAATTTTAGTAGAGACGGGGTCTAGCTCTTGCTCAGGCTGGTTTCGAACTCCTGAGCTCAAACAATCCGCCCGCCTCGGCCTCCTAGAGAGCTAGGATTACAGGCGTGAGCCACCACGCCCGGCCAGCAGTTCCTTTTTTCAGCTGTTATCCCAACTTTGCCTTTAACAAATACACACAGTCAAGGAGCAAGTACCCATTTGATCTTCTGTTTCCTTTTATTTTTTTAAACTGTGCTTCTTTAAATCATTATAAATCCAATTCTGTCCCCTCCTCATGTTCCTAACAATATACAAGAGTCATCTTGGAGTGCTCTGGTCTCAGTAAACCCCGCCAACTCCGAAGATTGCCATGTAGTTCTTTACATACTTTCAAAACAGCTTGTTAATAAAATTCTCTAATACTTTTCCAGGGATTGTTGTAGAGGGCAGCATTCTGTTGTTTTTGTAGTAATACCATTTTCCACGTTAGAAAATCAGGATATTTACTTGTCTCCAGTCTTCTGCCATCACATTCTCTTCTCCATAAATACTCAACGGCTGCTGCCACCAGTGTTCCTGGTATCACACCTGTGTGCTCCCCCAGTCCCCTGGGAATAATTTTTCTGAATCTGGGGACTTGAAGTCATTCAAAACAGCTAGGAGCGCTCTCATCATCTCTTCAACTAAATTGAGCTTTATTTCCCTCTTAACCATGTTTATTCTATTCTTTTCAGTTTGAAGATCATTTTCCTTGATAGAGAAAATAGAGGCAAATTAGGAGATGAGTAGTTCTTCTTTCTTTGTGTAATCTGTTAGCATAATAAGATGAAAATCAAACATTGAACTGTTTTTCCTTGTTCTTTTTTCACTCTAAGATAGCTTTAGTAGTGTTTTCCGCCTGGCCTTTGGCCTTTTTGCATACCTAAACTTATCCTGAGGTTCAGTTTTGATAAAATTCTCTAGCTTTGTTTTTCCTCTTCTGTTTTTATTCTTGGTTATGTATCTCTTTCTCTGTCTTTACATGTGTTCTTTTTATTTTACTTTATTTATTTATTTTTTTAAGAGACAGAGACTTGCTTTGTCGACCAGACTGGAGTGCAGTGGCAATATCCTAGCTCACTGCAGCCTCAAACTCTTGGGCTCAAGCAATTCTCCTGCCTCAGCCTCCCAAGTTGCTGGGATTACAGAAGTAAGCCACTGAACCCAGTTATATGTGCTCTTCTTAAATGTGAATGCAACAGAACTCCCTAAACATCCTAAGTAGCTTCCATCAATTTCTTTGTCCTTTTTGTCATAAATAATTTAAAATTGAATTTAAGATTTTTATATTTGAGAATGCTCCAATTCCCACCAGCTTGAGCCATGGAAGCAGATTTATCTGTGGTGGGGCCCCTGTCCTGAGCCTAAGCTGCCACTAGAACAAACCTAGTAAGCTGGTGTGGCAGGCCTGCTGGGTGTCTGTTTAGTGAGGGACTGGGGAGTTTTGTGGTGCAGAGTGTAACCTCTGAGGAGAAGGGAGTGGGCATGTCAGCTTGGTCCAGTGATGAAAACAGACTCTATTCAGGAAAGAAGAGTGAGTCTGAGTATGTGTAGGGTGGTGGCTGTCACTTGAATTGATCCCTGTCTTTTGTCTAGCTCTCAAAGAAAGAGAGAGAGAGGGAGAGAGAGAGAGAGCACTTAGCTTAGGCTATCAGATATATAGATAAACTTGTCTCACATTTCCAATTTCATGACAATGAGAACATCCAAATCCAAATCCCTCTTTTGATTTCTGCAAATTCTTAGAATTGGGTCATTTTCTGAATACTCCAAGAAGAGTGTGTGTGTGTTCATGTGTGTGCACATGAACGAACGTGTGTGCACTTGGGCGATGGGGGAGAGTTGCAGACTCTGAAGTCGTCTACAAGCAGCTTAGAGGCCACATCTAGGGAAATATGAGTTATTATCATTAATGTGGCACCCCAGCATGGTGAATCTGGGGTGGGGGGATCATCTGTTTTTTTATTTGACTTTTTTAAAAGTCTTCAAGGATAAAGATTCACTAAAAATATACACATGCACACCCCTGGTAAATAAGCAAGTACAGCACACAGTAGGTGCTTGATAAATACTTCTGAATTAATAAAACCATTCAACTGGAGGATATAAATATAAATATATGCAACACTACTTTATTTGGTTGTTATGAATTCTAAATGACACAATTATTTTCTCCTAAATTCCCTGTGATGCCCACCTGACGAAGTAGTTCTCTGTTGTTTTCAGGATTAATTTCAGAGATGCAGCTCCCTCTGTCACTACCTCCTATTTCTGTGAAATGACACTGTCAGCAGGCAAGCCAAGAATTTATCAGACATTCCACTTTTAGCAGAATGATTTTCCTAGCAGCTCCCTTGATAATTGAAGTCTCTCAATATCGCTACATTTGATCTCTTTCCAGTTATGTCATGTGGGTTAGAATTACATTCAGAATCACATAAATGAATATAACATATTAGAGTTAGGAATATTTTTATTTGTTCCTATATTTCTTTTTAATCCTATAATGTTCAAAACATCTTCACGTCATCATATTTTGTATGCAATCCTACAAAATACTGGCCATTCCAAAGGAAACATCCAATTCTCTATATATTTCTGCCATGTCCTTAACCAGGGAGAAAAGAAATGCATCATCTTCAGGGTCTTTTATTGGTTGGTTCTTCCTAATTTACCCAAGTCCAAAGATTCATATAAATGAGATTTGTCCTTCCCCACGATCTATTAGCCCTCCTCACCTGCCTGACAAACTTAAGACCTATCAGAACCTAAGTGACAAGATGTCCTTGGCAAAGTCTCCCTTGTACTCCCTTTGGACCAGTACTCTTCTGGCACATATTTCTATTACAAGACCTTTCACACCATTTCATGGTACCTTTGTGTCAGAAAAAAAAAAAAAAATTAGCATGAAAACCATTCCAGCCTTTTCTCTACTTCTAGCTGCTAAGGAGATTATTGGCCCAGTCAGATCTATTTCTTCCCTTACTGCTAAGATTTTTCTCAGGCAGCTTCAATGCAGAATCAGGATTTTCTGAAGCGAAAAATTTAGTTAGGGTTACAGAATGGAGGGGAGGAGAGAAAAATGTCCAGGGAATTCGGGAGAAAGGCAGGAGTAGCTGCAGTAAGAGGGAAATGGATGAGAAAGAGATTTTAAAAAGAAGTGTCATACTTCATTTCTTAGAGTTTGAGATACACACAAGTTGACTCATTTCAATAGCAATGGTTTTGGCCATCTGACTATGCTTCCATAACTGCTTTGAGACTGGACCACATGGGATCATGATTTTCAAAGGGTTACATTTTGTTTATTTATCTCTCTGATCTCTCCTGCCCTTGGGGGCAGGAACAATGCTATTAATTTCTATATCCCCAGTTCTTAGCTCATAACAGATGTTTAATAAATATTTGTTGAACTGAAGACTAGAAGTGTTTTATGTAACAAATGGGGAGATCAGGAGGTTCCCCAAATCTGTATAGCTGTCCATGTTACCAAGACTGAAGTGGTTAAACTTTTAATGTCATCAACTCTTAATTTTAAACTTCTTGGCTAGTGCCATTTAATGCTACCAATTTTAGTAGAAAATAAATCAGGGGATCTTCTAATATGATTTAATGCTGTGTATGCCACAATAAACAATTACAACAGGGGATTTAGGGAGAGATAGATGAAAGTGTCTAGTCCAGGGGCCAGTTAAATATAATTGTTAAACAAATCTGCTACATGGCATTCTGCTAAGAAATAGGTCTGTTATCAGAATGGTCTCTCCAATCAAGTCAGTTGAGGCCCTATGTACTAAAAATTTTAAGGTGACCATGTCCCCTTAAACATAATTCAAAGATTTTTAAAAGGACTAAATTGAAACACAAAGGAAAAGAAAATTCTGCATTTTCCTGCAATGCATATTTGAATTTTTAAAAACTATCAGCTATAAAACTTTTTCAAAAATTTTTTTCTTATTTTTTGACCTATTTATGTTAGTGTCCTATGAACATGCCATTTTTCAGAATTAAAGATGGCAAAATGTTCATCATAAAATTAACATCCTACCATCCTCTTATTAGTGAAAGAATAGTGAAAGTTTGCAGTGATGAGCATTTGAGTTTGAAGGACTTCAACATTTTTTCAAGTGAGGAATTTGAAATCTAAAGAGCCCAAGGCAAACTATTGTCACATACCACCAAGTCTGTTGTCAGAAGAATAATCCGGGTTTTTAGACTCCCATTCTAGTATTCTTTCAACCATACTCAATATTTTAATATAATCATAATTTTTCTAGGGCAAAAATGTAATAAAAACCTTCTATTGCCTTCTTCAATGTTTACCCTTTTATATATTGAGAGGAGAAAATATTAATCTCTCAAGTATTTATTGAGTCTTCACTATATATTGAGAATTATATGTGGTGTTATGAGAGATTCAAAAAGAGGAAAAAAAGAAATATAAAGTGTATTTCTGTCAGCTAAGAATTTATAGTGTTGTTGCTATTGATTATAGAAAGCCTATAGCTGTTTAAAGGCTAGAAATAATAATGGTTATGCTAAATCGTCATTAATTATAGTAATCATAATGCAAGTTCTCATTTGCATAGCACTTTAGCGTTTACAAAAACATAATCTCATTAATCCTCATAGCCCCACGTAAACTTCTGTTTCTTCCATTTCGTAGGTGAGAAAACTGAGGTCAGATTGCCTTGAGGTGACAGAATCTTTGAGTGACACAGGAAAAATGACTCATCAACTCTTATTTTTACAGAAGAACCATTATAAGGGAAATTGTTTAAAAATGAGAATTCTTATGCTCGCCTCAGCAGCACACGTGCTAAAATCGGAACGATACAGAGAAGATTAGCATGGCCCCTGCACAAGGATGACACACAAATTTGCGAAGCATTCCGTATTTTGTGCAGTGATGTGGAATCAACCTAAGTGCCCTTCAATTCACGAATGGATAAAGAAACTGTATTATGTATATACCGTGGAGTACTACTCAGCCATGAAATGGAATGATACAATGGCATTTGCAGCAACATAGAGGGATTATCTCTAAGTGAAATATCCTAAGTGAAATATCTCAGGAATGGAAAATGAAACATAATATGTTCTCATGAATAAGTGGGAGCTGTTAGATGGGTACAAAAAAAGCAATATAAAGGACATGAGAAACCAAGAATAGAGGAGGGTGGGAGGGTAGGGGAGGGACAAAAACTTACTTATTGGGTACAATGAACACTATTCTGGTGATGGGCACACCAAAAGTCTTGACTTAAGCATTATACGAGATATCCTTATAATAAAAACACTGTACTCCCTTAATTAATATTTTGAAATAAAAAACCCTGATAATTCTTATAATAAGTTAAACATGAAAAGTCTTACAGTAATTTATTAATAACATTAAAAAGTTGAACGTCAGCAAATACTGCAATATTAAGATGACAGAGCAGCCATCTCTGAAATTAATTCTGAATACAACAGAGAACTACTTGGTCAGGTGGGCATCACAGAGAATTTAGGAGAAAACACTTGTGTCATTTAGAATTCATAACACCCAAATAAAGTAGTGTCGCATATATTTATATTTATGTCCTCCAGTTGAATGGCTTTATTAATTCAGATATATTTATCAAGCCAAAGAGAGGAAACTCTCACTTTATTTTTTTTAACAACTTTATCATAGTGATGACATACAATAACTTGCACATATTTAAGTGGGTGATTTGATGAGTTTCGACATATGTGTACACCCATGAAATCATAAATACAATCAAGATAATGAATATACCCTATCTACCCTCATCGCCAAAATTTCCTCCTGCCTCTTTGTAATTTCTCCCGTCCGTCCCTTTCCCCTCATCCTCCTTTTCCAGACAACCCTTGATCTGTTTTCTGTCACTATAGGTCAGCTTTCATTTTCTATTATTGCATATAAATGCAACCATACACTATGTATTTTTTTCCCTATGGCTCTTTTCACTCAACGTAATTATTCTGAGATTCATCCATGTCATAGCATGTGTCAGTAGCTCCTTCATTTTCATTGCTGAGTAGTATTTCATGGGATAAATGTACCACAGTTTGTTCATCCATTCACCTGTTGATGGATATTTAGGTTCTTTCCAGATTTTGGCTATTACAAATAAAAGTGCTGTGACCATTTGTGTGCAAGCCTTTATATAGACATATGCCTTCAGTTCTCTTGGCTAAATATCTAGGAATGAAATGGAATGGCTGAGTTCACTTTTTAAGACACTGCCCAACCATTTTCCAAAGGGATTATACCATGTTACATTTCCACCAGCATTATAAGAATTATGATTCCTCAGTATCCTCTCCAACACTTAGTATAGTCAGTCTTTTTAATGTTAGCCATTGTAATAGGTATGTAATAGGATCTCATTGTGACTTTAACTGATATGTCTTTAAGAGTTAATAATACAAATGTCATTTCTTCTGCTTATTTGCCATCTGTATATCTTCTTTGGTGACATGTATATTTAAATCTTTTGTCTATCTTTATTTTTGTTGTTATTGTTTTCTTACTATTGATGTATCAATTCTTTATATATTTCAAGTACAAGTCCTTTATCAGATATATGTTTTGAAAATATTTTCTCCTAGTTTCTGCCTTGTTTTTTCATTCTGTTAACAGCATCTTTCAATGAAAAGATGTTTTTGATTTTGATATAGTCCAATTTATCAATTTGGGTTTTTTTTATGAATTGTGCTTTTGATGTCATATCTAAGAAATGTTTGCCTAATCTAAGATCACAAAGGTTTTCTTCTATATTTCTTTTTGCTGTTTTATGGATTCAGATTTTACACTGAGGTCTATAATCCACTTTGAGTATGAAAACTCTTACTTTAATCTCAGATAAATTTTCTGATTTGACTGTGGAATGGTATGCCAAGAAGAGTTTGTGGAAACTTTTTTGCTAGAATCATCTTCAATACAATTGGCAAAAGCATTAAGAAGCTTACTAAGGAAACAGACCTGCATATGCAGATGTTACCAGCTAAAAGTATCATTTACCTATTTTCTGATTCTTGATACTATTTTCTGAAGTAATTTCGATGATATCAAGGAAACTAAAATTCCTAAAACTCGTGAGTTGATGAATTTCATATAACGTAAAACTACTGAATAATATTTTTATGCATGATGCAATCTCAACTCACCTCATCCCCTTGAAAACACATTCTCTCCAATCTACTAGAAAATTCCATATATCTCCTTTGAGTAGCCTATCCCTTCATTTTAGGGTGTGTGTGTATGTGTGTGAGGGAGACACTGATGTCTGAGATGATATTTTAGAGTAGTCATTGAATTCATTTACTCCATTTTCTGAGGAGAATATTCTCTTGAGTACTACCCTTTATATTGGGTTTTAGCTAGGTGATAGTATCTTCTCAAAAACCGATAACTTATTAATAACTGTCACATCCATTGTTTCACATAGATTTCTTCTTTGTAGTTTAATCTTTATAATTAAATGCCTAACTAGGTGAAAGATAGGCTACCACAGTTCTATTTAGAATAATGACTACTGTCGTCTTATTCAAAATTGAGGTCATGACCCTAGGAATTCCTAGAGAGGTTTTGGGAAATATGAAAATTTCCAAAAGTATCTAAGAAGCTCAAGAATTGTAGAGCATTTAGGTAGCTAGCTTGCATGCAGCCACCAAGGTTATATGCACTTGAGGGAAAGGTGACCCTCCCATCTCTAGGGTCTCTCCCTGTCCTCTGTTGTTCTCTGACTTGCACATACCTTAAGATGCAAATATGAATCTTGGAACTGAGACCATCTGTCTTATCCTGACTAGTGCTGGTACCTACAAAATGGATTATTTGCTTTTGTGTAGGATGACAAAAGCAAATGACATGAAAGGGGATTTGGACATGAAATACGGATCACAGGGGATATAGAGGAAAAAACTTTAGAGTTAAATTTGTATGTATAAAAATCGTTTACCTACATCCGGAATTACAAAATTTGCACCAAGTAATAACTTGTTCAGCTAAATTAATTTTTCAAGTTAAATTTCATTTCATTTTGATAGAGGGCTTACTGATAAGCACAGAGATCCCCTGTCCATTACACTTCTACTGTTCTTCACTGCAGGGATAGTGCAAAGGAATAAATGAATTTAGCTGTTGATTATTTCTTTACATACTCTTCAGACAGATTATTTCTTTACATTTCTTTCTTCAGTGTACTTTTGGTAGAGATGGATAGAGATGGGTAGAGATGGGTAGCTAGATGCTACCCAGTGTCTATTCTCCCTGTATTTCTTAGTAACAGAGCTCAAGTCTTTAAAGGAGGACAATGTATCCAGCTACCAGACTACATTTTTCCACCTCTTTGTACCTAAATGCAGCTATGGGTTAAATTCTAGCCAATGATACGTTATTAGAATTGAATCGTTTTGTGGTATTTCTAAGCAAGGGGTTTAGAAATTACCTGCCTTTCTATTTCTTTTATATGAGAGAGTAATAAACTAATTCATTTAAATCACTGCTATTTGGGGTTTTCTGTTATGTGCAGCTGAACCCAGTCCTAACTGATGCAATATGGCATTCCGACTATAAGCAAATCCTAAGGGAAGGTGGCATCCCAGCATTTCCTGGGAAATCCCTGACAACCCTCTTCAATCAGAAGCTTTGGTCTATTTCAATTTGAGCCTTTCAGTCCCTGCTTAAAGTCAACCAGGAGAAAGTATTTTTCTAGGGAGTGTTTGTGCAACTCCTTATTATAGAAACAAAGCTTATCACATATTTTTTATCAATTAGTGCATGTTCATTATAGAATGTGCAAGAAACTCAGAAATAAGTATAGGAAGAAATGGAAGTGGAGAAAACAACCCTTATTTCAATTATCTAAAGGTAACTATAGTTAATATTTTGATATGTTTACCTGGGATCTTTTTCTCTGTTGAGTTTCTATAACTCAGAAATGAACATATTTATATGTATATATATTGCACATATAATTTTATACTCTGCTTTTTTCCTCTTAAAATATGACCAAAACATGTTTTAATGGTTCTATTTTATTTTTTTGAATGGGTATAGCATTATTTACCTAATCATTCACATACAATCAGATATTTTGATTTTTAACTGATGATAGGACTCACTTGTAGAAAATATTAGGTCTATAACCCTATCGAAGTTGTGACTCACACGTAGCTTAGTCCCAGAGCTGTGCACATTTAGACTATAATTCAGTCGATCTGGGATGAGGCCTGGGAATTTGTATTTCTAACATATGCCCAGTCGATGCTTATGCTTTAAGAATCAGAGTCTTAAAGGACGTTAAAAAGAATCAATTCATGCCCCTCCTCACACTTTCATATCACTCTCCTCCCTAGTTCTCAAACCCTAAATTCTCCAGACTTCCTTTAGCCAATATTCCCCCAAAACTTTCAGGCCCTCCAAATCTCTCCTTTATGTACACGTCCTGCCCATCACGTGGCTTTTGCTCTTGGCCAGTCTCTTTCTCTTCTCCATATTCCTGCCAACCTCCAGTTCTTGACCTCTCCTGCTCTGCTCAGATTCTGCATAATATAAGCAGTCTGGCCAAAATAGACTCGTCTTAGAGGTTGGGGCCAGAGAGTGAACTGTGAATGACAGAATTCTCTTTACAACAGGGGAAAAAAATCTAAGAACCCTGCAATATTCAGAAATTTTATTCCATCGCAAGTACTAAAGATTATCTTGTTAGAATAGAGTCCCAGAAGCAGAATTTCTGAGTCAAGAAATGTTAGCTGCTTAAATCTTGATCTATGTTGAGAGGTTAAGAGCACAGATATTAAAGCCCAACACACATGAGTTCAAATCCCACTTTTCCCACCTGCTAGTTATGCAACTTTGGGAAAAACAATCAATTCCACTGAGTCTCAGTTTCCTCATATGTAAAGGATTTAAAAAATTCTAGCATTAACCTATAGGATGGTTTTTAAGGTTATATGTGGAAATAAAAGTAATGCGTAGCAAATTTCCTAGTGCTTGGTAAGAGCTCTATTGGTGTTATGGTTGTTGTTCTTCTTGCAAAATTACTTCTGAAGGATTATTCTAGATTCATATTCCCATCAATAATGTATTAATAGCAGAGTGGTAACTGGGTACCTCTTAGCATCTAACTGCAACATACAATCTTTGTGTCTAGGTTGGGGGTGAAAATAAGGGGTTATTCGTAATTAACTAAGAAAGCCTGCCTACTAGAACTTGAAGGATACAATGGAACAAATGATTCACAACATAGGAGACTGAAGTTAATCCATGTTTCTGGACTGAATTGGTGCAAAGTGATGCCAAATTGGATGGATAACTTCCTATCCTCTAAGTTAAAATATCTTTTAAATATATTTTTCCAACTCTCTGGTCAGAAAATTCTTTGTAGTTTTCCAGCAATATCTCAGACCTTAGTACAAATGGATCCCGCATGGTTATCAGCACACGAAAAAAGCATTTTCTCAACCAAATAACACCAATTCTATTACTTCTATCATTATTTTTGTGTAGCCTTTCTTTTCCAACTAGTCACTCATTATTGTTGACTGAAGTCCCTAAAACTGAGAGTTTTGTTTTCAAATTTTTGGTTGTTCTTCTGTGATGTCAGAAAGTCAAATTTCTAGCTCCTCAGTTTATGTTATTCAAATATGTACATAATAACGACTTCTTGGTCATAATAAACCTGAGATCTGGCAATTCATGAAAATACACTTTCTAACTCTTGGTGAAATGTAGCGTAAAGTGCCAAACATGTTCAATATTCTATTTATTATTAGTGAAATCAGAACAGCTTCAAAATCATAAACACTAATTTCTTTCAGAAATGGCAAGTGAGGCTTCTATTGCGTACATTAAACTCTATTATTCAAGAGAAACATAGGGTAAATCTTGTGTGAGCTGAGTCGATTTTTGTCTTACCACACAAAAAGGCAGTTGGATAAAGAAGATGACCTTTGTTAAAAGGGAAAAAATCTTCAATACCCGGTGTTCACTGCCAGTGGGTGTTCTGGTGTTGGCTCTTAAAAGAAGCAGGAATCCTATTGTCATTTCTTCTAGCTTTAATGATGAAATTTACTTTCAAGTTTATGTTTAGTCTCAGGCTATTAAAGTTCAGTACCTCCCCAGCACTTGATTCTGGGTCATTTCTTTGGGACCCTCAACATACTCTGGGACAAAATGAGTGGCTACAGACAAAAAAAAAAAAAAGAAAGCTCTGAGCTTCAGCACTGAGTGCTGAAACTGGTACAAGAGCAAGGCTGTTAATAGCAACCAAATTGATTTTGAACTTCAGGAGATTTGCCTTCCCCCTGATTCTCTAGGCCCAGCTCTGACTTAGATGAAAACTCTATTTAAATAGGCAGAGGTTGTACTACAAGAAAGGAGAAGAGCGAGATACAAACTATGAATTACAAAATCACACATATGGATGCAAAAGCAATCGGGGCTTTGAGGGAAGAGTATAATTTTTTTTTTTTTTTGAGACAGAGTCTTGCTCTGTTGCCCGGGCTAGAGTGCCGTGGCGTCAGCCTAGCTCACAGCAACCTCAGATTCCTGGGCTCAAGTGATCCTCCTGCCTCAGCCTCCCGAGTAGCTGGGACTACAGGCACGCGCCACCATGCCCGGCTAATTTTTTATATATACATATATTTTTAGTTGTCCAGATCATTTCTTTCTATTTTTTAGTAGAGACAGGGTCTTGCTCTTGTTCAGGCTAGTCTCGAACTCCTGACTTTGAGCGATCCACCTGCCTCAGCCTCCCAGAGAGCTAGGATTACAGGCGTGAGCCACCGCGCCCGGCCTGAGGGAAGAGTATAATTTATAAACCATCCTTAGATATTAAGTCTATATTATTCTTGAGAATTTTAGCAAGAGATTAGGGTTAGATGGACTAAGCTTATCAGTAGTTGAAAACATTCATGACTTCACATGAATGTATTTCAGGAAGGAGAGTGGGTTGTTTAGAATTTATAAAATTTTGCTCACTAAGGACATAAGTGCTCTGGGATCCCCAAAATATACAACCAAAAAAATCTTTCATAAGACTTTATCGATTATGGCTTTTCGTCAGGAAAACATTGATGGACCCAGTTTGTTATATTGTAACCTCCTGTTTCAGGCTCTCTTTTTATTCTTTGGCAAATCATGGAATCAACATAGTAACAAATTGAATCAACTGTTTTGTGAGGTTCCAGTATGTATTAGTTCTTTCATTCATTCATTTAAATGAATGATATCTCATTCATTTAATTAAGCTAATGCTTTATTAAAGTAATACTTCATTCAATGCCTGATGCAATGCTAATGGCTGGACATACAAATATAAAACAAAACCTGTGCCTTCAAGAAGTTTCCAATCTGTCGAATGCGAGGCCAAGTTTTCTAACTGATCCACCTCAGAGGTCCTTTAAAAGGTCAGCAATGCTCTTAGTTCATCTTCTAATTACGCAGATCAGGAATTGACATTCAGATTGGTTTCTGTAGCATAAGGGACAGTTGCTGCCTAGGCCTTCTCTCCTTTCACTTTGAAGGCAATGTAGCTGAGAGGAAAGAAGCCCTAACCTATCCCCTCATCGCTCCCACCTCCCTATGCTCCTCTCTTTGACTGCTTTAGTTTAGATACTTATTCTAGTTGTCATAAGAGGTTATAAAATGAAAGATGGCCTCTTTTCAGGAAATGATGGGAATTTCTCTGCTCTGGATATTACCTATTCTTTTCCCTTTCCACTCTTGTTTTAAACCTTGACAAATGAGCTGTATATAAGGAGAGATCACACCTGTTAAACCTCAAACAATAGAGACAATTTTAAATCTGTTAGGTGAAGACAGATAAAGGAAGCTCATTAACATCTTAACAATTGTAATTTCTATAGAAAGTGAAAAACTTTTTGAACGGAACAACGGAGTAATTCTTAATTGTACAGAAAATGATAATTGGATATTAATGAAATAATATAGCATCTTGTCTGAAACTGAAAAATAACATTAGGCATTGTTTCCACTGTGATTCCAAGATTTAGTGATGGTAACAAAATTAGACTTTTAATGCTCTAGGGCTGCGGTCCCCAAGCCCTGGGCCACAGACCAGTACTGGTCCATGGCCTATTAGGAACCAGGCTGTACAGCAGGAGGTGAGCGGCAGGTGAGGAAGTGAAGCTTCATCTCTATTTACAGCTGCTCCCCAGCACTCACATCACTGCCTGAGCTCTGCCTCCTGTCAGATCAGTGATGGTGTTAGATTCTGCATTATGATATGTTGTTTAATTATTTCATTACATATTACAATGTAATAATAATAGAAATAAAGTGAACAATAAGTGTAATGAGCTTGAATCATCCCCAAGCCATCCCCCCAACCCCAATCTGTGGAAAAGTTGTCTTTCATGTAACTGGTCCCTGGTGCCAAAAAGGTGGGGGACTGCTGCTCTAGGAGTTATATGACTAAACTACAATTTGGAAAATCTTTTTGGTATTTAGTTAAACTTCAATGTGAGTGTAACTTTTCTAGTATAGACTGGAACATAAGCAGTTGGTAAAACATGACAGTGATAAGACTGTTCATCAGATTTTGGATTTTGGCAACAAATGCATTGTTTCAAATTTAAATAAGTGATGAAAATACATGCATATTGCAAAAAAATACACAGAAGTATTTGGACTAAAAATGAAAGAACTTCATCACTCCTGTTCCAAATCACCTCTTTCTAGCCCTACCATTTCTCATTCTCCTTCCCAAGGGGGAACTGCTACTAACACTGGGGTATATCCTTTTTATAGACTTTATATGCATAAATGAAATTACATTATTATGTAATTTAGTTTTTTTCACTTACTATTATGTCTAGGAGATTGCTAAATGTCAGAATATAAATATCTTCCTTCTTTCTGATACATTGTATTTCATATTATAGATATACCATAATCCACTTAATCATTCCTCTTAATATGAATACTTGCTTGTGTAGTTTGTTGTTTTTCACTACTATAAGCCATGTTGAAATGAATACCTTTGCACATTCATATCTGAGTACATGTAAATATATTTCTGTAAGATAAATTTTAAAGTAGAGTACTTAGATTTTTAAAATACCACCAAAATGCTATACCAATTTGCCTGCACTGTATGTATATCAGTGTCTGTAACTATCTTCATCAATACTACAAAGCATAACACTTAAAATTTCTGACACTCTGAAAATACGTGTGTGTATTTGTTTACTTGAATTTCACTAATTAATTATTATTTGGTTTTGTTATTATGTAAATACATGATTTTTTCAGTACATTCATACATGTGTTGTGATTTGCTTATACATATTCTTTTCCCTTCTTTTTATAGCACTGTCTTTTTATTATTGATTGTGAATTTTAATCTTTTATGGGTTATATAGTTCTATGATGTTTGCCTAATCTGTTATTTGTCTTTTTCCTTGAATAATGGTGTTGGAGTATGTAAACATTTAACATTTTTATGTAACTAAACCAGTGGTTATTTTTATGCCCTCTCAATTTGGCTCTTGCCTTATCAAACCTTCACCACACCAAGATTATAAAAATTTCTCCTCCACATTCTTCTAATATTTTAATTGTTTATTTTATATTCAGTTGTTTAATCCATTTCAATTTATTTTTATATATTTGATATAGATATCTATCTTCATTTTTAATATAAATTTTTAGTTTCCAAACACTATTTACTGATTACTGCATAATTTCTCCTGATTTCTAATGCAGCCATTTCTAAATGTCTATGAATGTGTGTTTCTCTTTCTGATCTTCCTTTTCTATCCTGTAGATATGTGTTTATCTTTGTCCAAACTATACTACTTAAATGCCTATATTTAAAAATTTTACACTCGTATATAATAGGGTAAGTTCCAAGATTTGATTTTTTTTTTTCTTAAAAGTTTCTTGGCTATTCTTGTACATTGTCTCTTTTTTATGAATTTTAGGATCAGTTTGCCAAGTACTATAACAAATCCTATTATATTTTTTGCATTCTTTATTAATCAATGTTTGTAGTGGTCACAAAAGTTTTATCCTTTTTTAATCAACTTTAAAATTGTTCTTTAAAAATCATTTATATCTCTCAGGATTAGGAAGTGGAAAGAAGAAAAAAAGATTAAAAAATCATTTATACCTTAAAAGAACTTAAAATGTAGCTGGAGAAAATAATAATTTCTACAAACTCTTTACGAACAGTTTCCTCATAAGGTCAAGAAAAATATTTGTCACTTGCCTCAAGATCACTTAAAATAGCAAAAACATTTTCAGTAGAAGCAGAAGTGATTCCTGAAAGCATAGCAGAATCATCTTCACACTGTTGCTCCATCTGGGCAGTTTTAAATATCTGGAAAAATGATATCACCAATGTAACGTCCCAAATATTTATGACATATTAAGTCTGTGGGAATATCTAAATGAATTAACCATTTCATAACAAATAGATTGTGTGTTTGATCACTGATCTTTTTCTTAAAGTTGTTGAATAGGGAAACTATATAGGAAGTCTTCTTACATGAAACTGTGAACAACTATGGTCATACTGCTTCAACATTCTGCCAAAGTTTGGCACATAAAAAGATTTCTTACTCTGTGCTTTAAAAGGCAATGGAAAAGGAGAAAATTCCACGTCGACTCGTTCCATCATATCATACATTTTAAATCCATCATGGACTCAGATAATAGCTACAATTATTCTGGTCCCCAAGTATTCTTACAAAGCCTAATATCTACGTACTATATCCCATACCCAACCACACACAGGCATACATATTTTTTAAATAGACAAAGATTTACAGATGCACATATACATATATACATATATTAACACACACATATATATGCTTTGCCACATGCATATGGAGACATTGGAAAGAGAAGAGCAAACAAACAATACAAACAAGCAAAAACAAAACAAAAAGATAAAAATGCATGCAGAAAATATTGTGGGGGGAACCATGGGTGCACAATGAAAGAAACCATGGAGGGGAAGCATGGAACAGATATACAGAAAGAAGGTGGGCAGTACAGGCAAGAAAATTATAACAGTGCTATCATTTAACACAAAACGTAGCTATATCAGCAACTATTGTGTATGACCTAGATTTTCCTGACCTTCTCACCTTCCAAAATTAAATGCAGACATAGGATTTGAGAAGGGCCATGTGTTTTTCTAAAACTACATCTGGGATGAGCTTATTAAGATTATGAAACTTCCTCATTTGACTAAGAATGACTTCACATGTTTGTTCTTAATAAGTATAATATATCTCCTAAATAGAAAACAAAATGGTTTAGAACATTGTTCTCTGCATATATGCTGGTATATACACCTCCTTGGGGAGGGAGCATAATGTACAGCATCTAATGTCAGAGAGTCATATCTAAATTTTCTTACTTTCAAATGAAAAAAAGAAATGCTTTTATCAAGGTTGCCTACAGTGCAGAAAAGGGCACTTAGTTGAGAAATATTGATATTACTTGAATGATGGGCTTTTACACATTTAGCTCACTATTTATCTACATGATAGAACTTCATTTTGGATACCTGAGAGTAGAGTTCATTTCTGAGTTAATGCAGCCAGATCTATAGACAGCCATTCTGGAGGATACTGAACTTCTGGGAGAGCATGCTGTGGGAAATGTGCCTCCAGTGCACTCATGAAAGGTTAAGTGTCATACAAATGATCACATCCAAATTAAGGGGCAGCCTCTGGCTAAACATCAACTTTTGTCTTCCTAAAGATAATTCCCATCAATATGGCAACTTGCATCAGAAGTTAATGAAGTAACGAATGATCATTATGGTGCCATTCATGATTCTTTTTGCGTTTTTTCCCCCCCAACAAAAGGGAAGAGACAAGTTGAGTGCATTTGTCACAGTTCTGCAAGAATTAAGTACTCCATAAACTCCTCATTGACTTTCTTTCCAATCCCCATTTATTTTTTTCTCAGAAATGGGGAGTGACACGGGCATGCTATTTGCCAATGCACAAGGCATGCAGATTTACCTAAGTATGCCTCATTCTCCATTTGGGGGCCGCTAGAATCTTCTCAGATCTTAAACAGGAGCACAGTCCTTGTGCTCTGCCCCTACTTAGTTTTTTAAAAATATGTAACAGAAATGCACAAATATGGCTCTGCTGGACAAGAAGACATCTCCTACTCCTACTGCCTCATAGTATGGTATGTGGAGAAAACTTATTTCAGGATAGCATGAAGAATTGGTCATCATTTTTCACCAGAAGAATTAAAAAGTAAATATAAAACCTGGTGCTTCCAGGACACCACCTGCCTCTGACAACTTCATTTTCCGTAATGCAATGCCATACTGCCCTTCTCCCCTGCTGGGCTGAGCTGTAATACTGGTAATTGTAGATTTCAAGCAAACGTAAGAAGAGGACTGCTGATGGGAAAGAGAGTGGCTACTTCAGAAATCAGTCCTAAGAGATGGGTGGAGTGGAGAATGGGGGAGGTGGTTGTCTCATTGTCAAGCTCCATTTTATGGTGGGGTTGAGTGAGCAGGGGATTGAGCAAAGTCTCTTTCTACCTTCTGGTTTGGCTCAGCTATTTCAGAGTTCACTGTGGTTAATGGTAATTTTGTATGGAATCTCACTAGTTATTAAAAATTACTTAGTTCAGTACATTAATTTTTGGTCTACTACTAATATATTAGTCACTAAAAAGTCAATAATCCTAGTGTTCAGAGTTGTCATGATTTTGTGTGGTTTTGTATGCCTTCCTAAATACTTTGATGTGAAGTTAAAAAAGGAAGATGAAATAACTTAGTAATTTGCTACCCTGACATAAAAAGTTCTCCACTTTGTTATTTTAGAAGTCATTTCCCATATCATTTCATTAGGTGTTACAAACTGTCTGGTAAAAATGGCAATAAAACAAGAAAAGAAAATAAAAGGAATACAGATTGGGAAGGAAGACATAAAACTGTTTGTAGATGACATGATTGTCCATTTAGAAAATTTGAAAGAATCAACAACACAAAAATCCTGGAAGAATAAGTGATTATAGCAAGGTTGTAGCAAGGTTGATATAAGGTCAATATACAAAAGTCAATTGCTTTCTTATATACCAGCAATAAATAAATGGAATATGAAATTAAAAACCCATTATCATTTACATTAGCATTCATAAAAATGAAATACTTAACGGCTGATCTAACAAAATATGTGTAAGATCTATATGAGGAAAACTATAAAATTTTGTTGAATGATATCAAAGAACTAAAGAAATGGAAAGATATTCCATGTTCATGGATTGGAAAATTCAATATTGACAAGATGTCAGTTCTTCTCAAATTGATATATAGATTTAACACAATCCCAATCAAAATCCCAGAAAATTATTAATATTTTGTGGATATAAACAAAATGATTCTAAAGTTTAAATGGAGAGGCAAAAGACCCAAAATAGTCAATACAATATTGAAGGAAAAGAACAAAGTCAAAAGACTGACACTACTTCACTTCAGGACTACTAAAAACCTACAGTAATCAAGGCAGCGTGGCATTGGCAAAAGAATAGACAAATAAATCGATGCAATGGAATAGAGAACCAGAAATAGACCCACATAAATATAGTCAACTGATCTTCCACTTAGGAGCAAAGGCAATGCAATGGAGCAAAGATAGTGTTTTCAGGAAATGGTCCTAGATGTCCACAAGCGAAGAAGGAGGAAGAGAAGGAGGAGGAGGAGGAGGAGGAGGAGGAGAAGAAGAAGAATAAGGAAGAAGGAGGAGGAGGAGGAGGAAGAAGAAATAAAAAGATTACCTTACATCTTCACAAAAAAAATTAACTCAAAAATGGATCATATGCCTAAACGTAAAATGCAAATATGTAAAACTTCTAGAAGATAATGTAGGAGAAAATCTAGATTACCATTTGTATTGGATATGGCAATGACTTTTTAAATACAACACCAAAGAAGCAATTCATGAAAGAAATGATAGTTGGACTTCATTAAAATTAAAAACTCCTGCTCTGCAAAAGACATGTTAAGAGAATGAGAAGACAAACCACAAACTAGAAGAAAATATTTGCAAAAGACAGATTTGATAAAGTACTGTTATCTAAAAATATACAAAGAACCCTTAAAATTCAACAATAAGGAAACTATTAAATAACAAACAAATTAAAAAATAGGCAAAAGACCTGAACAGACACCTCACCAAAGAAGATATACAGATAACAAATAAACATATAAAAAGATGTTCTACTCTATACCTCACTGGGGACTTGCAATTTAAAACAATAATGAAATACCACTACACACCTATTAGAATAGCCAAAATCCAAACTCTGACAACACCAAATGCTGGGGTGGACATAGAGCAACAGAAACTCTCATTCATTGCTGGTTAGAGTGTAGCTGCTTGGGAAGACAGTTTGCCAGTTTCTTACAAAACTAAACATAGTCTTACCATACAATCCAGCAATTGCACTCCTTGGTATTCACCCAAATAAGTTAAAAACTTATGTCCACATAACAACCTGCACATGGATGTTTATAGCAGCTTTATTCATAATTGCCAACACTTGGAAGCAACCAAGGTGTCCTTCAGTTGGTGAATGGATAAATAAACTGTGGTACATCCAGACAACAGAATCTTACCCTGTGCTAAAAAGAAATGAGCTATCAAGCCATGAAAAGACATGGAGGAGCCTTAGATGCATATTACTAAGTGAGAGAAGCCAGTATGAAAGGCTACATACTGTATACTTCCAATGATATGACATGCTGGAAAAAGTGAACTATGGAGACAGTAAAAAGATCAGTAGTTCTTGGGGAGGAAGGGATAAATAGGTGGAGCACAGAGGATTTTTAGGGCAGTGAAACTATTCTGCAGAATACTATAATGGTGGATACATGTCATTATACATTTGTGAAAACCCAAAGACTGTACAACAACAATAATGAACCCTAATGTAAACCATGGACTCTGGGTGATAATGATGTGTCAATGTATGTTCATCAGATGTAACGAATGTCCCACTGTGGTGGGGGATGTTGATACTTGGGTAGGCTGTGCATACGTGTTGGCAAAGAGTGTATGGGAACTCTGTACTTTCTGGTCAATTTTTCTGTGACTTTAAAAGTGCTTTAAAAAATAAAGTCACTTTTTTAAAAAAGCAAACTTGAGATAAAAACTTTTTCTAACAAATTAGCAAACTATAAAAAAAAACACGGAATAGCTCATTGATATCATTCATAATCGTGCTATGAAGTGAGCATTTTCATAAATCATCCATTGCTGAGATTTTTTTTATTTATAATTTTCTGTGTTTTGTAATTTTTCAACAAGCAATGTGAAAAACTCTTAAAGTTTTTAAAAAATGGCTTGAGGTAGAACATTAAGCAATTTGCTGAAGGCCATGTAATTATTCACTATGGAACTCAGACTAGAAACAAGCTACTAAAATGGTTTCCAGAGAACCATTCAAAGCCAGATTTCATCCCAAACTTCTTTTATAATTATTTCTTCACATTTATTCTCTCTATCCTATGGCAACCAAATTGGATGGACTCCATCCTGTTTCCAAACAAATTTTTCCCATTGGTCACTTGCTCCTTCTCCCTCTACTCAGGCCCCCTTTGTTATTTTTGCTTATTGAAATCCCATGTGTCCTCTAAATTACTGCTCAGTTCTTAAAGCTTTCTCTGATACAGCCAGTTAGTTGGAAAATCTCTCCTTTGTATTCCTAAATACTTTGTATAAATTTCTGTAAAATAAGCATTTTGATTTATTGTTACCATTTACTTCAATGAGATTATAAACTCCTTTATAGGAGAAGGAATTGTTTTTTACTTTCCATTCCACTAACAATGGAAAATATACAAAGTAAAGATCTCAATATATATTAGAATTGAAATGAATTAAATCTGACATATTTCTCTGATTTGGCTTCCATTTGCATGTAACTTTTTTTGAGTTCCATGTGTTGTCTTGAGAAACAGTATTTCCATTATACAAATTTGAAAATAAATATAGAATGTGACATTTTTCCTCCTTTCTCTCTTCCAATGATGATATGTATTCAAAGATGTTAATTCTTGTGAGGGAAAAATTTTGGTGGTGTCCCTGGAAGCCAAAGTGTTTTGAAAAAATTTTCAAACACGCAATTGTCTTTCACATCTACTGTTGGAAGTAGACTTGAGGCTCAGCAAGGTATAGTCTCCATTTTTTAAAAGATGGTATACTGGAAATAAAATTTTTAAGTTGTAATAGTCAAGTGCAAAAACAATTCCCTTTTCTTTCCCTACAGCCATCATGTACAACTTATTTCTGATACCTTGCAAGTTCTCTGCTTTTCATTTAAGAAACATGTCTTAATACACATAATCTCTCCCCCTTGGAGCAATAGATTGAATTTGTCTAAGTGTTCTAAGAAAGCGTTTCATGTATTTATTTGTCCTTATTCTGGCATAAGTAGAAAACTACAATTTACAGATGCTGCTATTGTTAATCTTAAAAAAAAAAAAAAAGAAAGAAAGAAAAAGAAAAGAAAGACATAAAGGAAAGAAAAAAACCTCTGTTTTAAAATTTACTTGGACTCTGAATGCACAGACTCCATTTCCTGAAGTGTAGAGTGAATATAGACAGCTACATAAATAATGAAAGTTACTGTCAAACCTGTGTCCCGCTAATACTCTCTTGATATTAAACAAGGGCAGTTTTGTCTTTAAAATACTAACCCGTTTATTCTTATAACATTCAATCTCTTCTAGGAATTTCAACTGCTTTTGAACTTATAGATTGTTTCAGATTATTCACAGTAAGCGGCCTGTTTCTCCTGGAGTTTCTTTGAATTGAGAAGCCCCCCGGGATGCCAGAGGAGAAGGGAAAGGAAACCAACCTGACTTACCATCGTCTAGTTAGTTTACAGTTTAAAGTGAGTAACGGAACTGTGTGACCAGCAGCGTGACCTTCCGCTAGTAAGTGCTCCTCATGGATTTACAGTTAGGAGCCTTTTAATTCACGCTCTACTCTTGTCCAATATAGGGCTTGATTAATCCCTCTGTCTTTTTTGCAGCCTAACTTGGAACAATAATACTAAACAACTTCTGGGGGTGCTATATGGATTTAGTGCCATAGGTCCATGGGCTGCTAAATTTCAACATTTGAACATGTCAGTGCTAACCTAACTGATTGATAGTGGCTTTTTGGGGATGGTGATTATTTATATCTATGTATATACAAATCTGATATTATTGTCTGTATTATTTTCATTATATTGGGAAATTTTGATTCTGACATGGTTTCACTATTTTAGAAGACAAAGTGCTGATGAGTTTAGAGTAATGTTATTTCCCCTTGGCACATGATAAAACTAATGTGAAAGAAGGGATACAATCTTGCCTTAAATAATTATATTGGCTAAGGGCCAGTTAGGTCAAGAATATTAATTCTTAATCATTCAAATGACAAGAATTTCCCCTCACTCAGCTGCAGAGCCTGGAGCTCACTTTCCCTGGAAGGGAAGTTGTATTAATATTAGAATCATGTTTTAGGAGCATCCATTATTTTTAGATAGAATTGCCTGCATGTAAATAATTCTGACGGAGAGACAGAAAAATAACAGCGTATGAATATTGAAGTTTAGGAATAGTTATTCTCCATTTTCTCCAGTTTTGGTAACAATCTATGCTTATGATCTGTATACCTCAAGGGAGATTAGTCTAGTAATATTTACTGAACACTTTCAAAGTGCTTGGAAGTGACAGTCAGAGGAGAACATAAAAGAACATGAACCCTGAGTTCAAGTGTCTCTGTTTAAAAGAGACAAGATCTGTTGAGGCTGATCCAGGTAGTTTTACTTACTATGATAATGTTCTAGAAAAATATATGTAAATGTATAGCTCTGCAAATTCAATCAGGTTTTTCTTATTTGTTTAAATATAATCTGCATACCCATTTTACTATAGGACTTTGTCTCTCTAAGCAGATCCCTTAAGATTTGAGAACCCAGTGATAGAAAAATCATTTCAAAGTATACAGAGCAACTACTTCCATCATGGTTCTCTCAGTTCTGAAGGGTGTGGTGAGCTTGAAAAGAAATCATGAGATTTTCTTAGTTTGCTTCAGAAAACAACGTTGTACCAAGTAAGCCACCCGTCTTGTATTTCTCAAAGCCAGCATTTGTTTAGTTCGTTTTCGTGACACTAGGCACAGATCGTCTCCACGGGGAATCTGTTGATAAGTTCCTCTGAGGTGAGCGAGCTGCTCCCTGCCATCTTCTGTATGATTGTATTAATATCTTCTTTTACTGCAGTCCACTGTGGCCATAGTTGTGGCTAGCTTCACCTCCCCAAGAGCAGCTTATTGAGCTGCAGCAACCAACACTGGGATAGGAGTAAAGTTAGAACCATTTTCCCCAAAAGACAGCCATCTGTGGGACACCCACTGTGGATTCATGAACTCCTCCTTAAGTCACAACACATACTACAGAACTAAATATCTTGTAAGAGCACAAGCATGTGTGCCGGGAGGTAGATGCCCTTCTTACTAGCTCAGGGAGGACATTCTCTCTCTCTTTTTACTTGTGATAAGAAAGCTACAGCTGTATATTGTAAAATCTCTAGGTCTGTATAAGGGGTGCTCCCACTTTCTTCAGTATGGTCTCTCACTGAAGGACAAAAGATGCTGAACAAGATCAAGGAAAGGGGTTGCAGGGGACCCCCAAAGACTCAGCTTTTATAAGTTGCGTCTAAGTCAGGACATCTGGCGTATCTTCTATTTGAGATAACAGCATTTTCCCTGAGTTGAAGAAGGGGACATTTTTAAACACTCTTCGAGCTCCAGTCAACTTAACTAAAAAGAACTTCATCTTATGAAGTTTTTTTTAAAAACTGAGGCCTTACTTAAAGGAATTGGCTGTGGCTACTTCCCAGAATTCTGTAACGAGCAGGTAATTGTAAGGGAAAAAATGTGTAAGTTTAAAGAGAACTTTGGAAAAAGGGATGAACTTTTTTCCATGCATTTCTTAAAATTTTATTTTGAAAAACTAAAAGCTGTAGAAGAGTCGTTAGAATAAAGGATAACATTTTATCACATTTGCTTTGTATTTCTCAAATATTTCAGCATAACTTTCCAAAAACAAGGACAAATTATCATATTTGGGAAATGTAACATTGAAAAGTATAATTATTTAATATACAGTCCATTTTCAAATTCCTTCGATTGTCCAAATAAAATCCTTTTCTCCCTAGATTTACTGAGATATAAGTGACAACTAAAACTTGTATATATTTAGGATGTACAGTGTGATAATTTGATATACATTCTGAAATGTTTACCACTATGAAGCTAATTAATATATCCATCACCTCACATAGTTACCATTTGTGTGTGTGTGTGTGTGTGTGTGTGGTGAGGACAACACGTACTTTAAGATCTACTTTCTTAGCAGATTTCAAGTATACAATATAGTGTTATTAACTATCATCACCATGCTCGACATTAGATCACCAGAACTTATTTTTCCTACGTAACTGAAACTGAAATTTAGTACCCTTTGACCAATATCTCGCCATTTTCTCTACCCTCCATTCATGGCAACCACCCATCTACTCTCTGCTTCTATGAGTTTTATGAGTTTTTCAGGTTTCACGTAAAGTGAGATCATGCAGTCTTTCTGTGCCTGTTAATTTCAATTAGTAAAATATCTTCCAGGTTTATCCGTGTTGTCAAATGAACAAATGATAAGATTTCCTTCTTTTTTAAGACTGAATAGTATTCCATTGTGTATATATGTCACATTTTTTTATCTATTCATCTATCACTGGGCGCTTAGGTTGATTCCATATCTTGGCTATTGTGAATCATGCTTCAGTAAACGAGGTCCTGATTTCATTTCTTTGGATATAGACCCACAAATGGGATTGCTAGATTCTATGGTAGTTTTATTTTTAATTTTTTGAAAAAACTCCATACTGTTTTTCATAAAGGCTATACTAATTTACAATCTTACCAACAGTGTACAAGAGTTCCCTTTTCTCTACAGCCTACTCAACACTTATCTTTTGTCTTTCTGATGATAGCCATTCTAACAAGTATGAGGTGTTATGTCATTGTGGTTTTGGTTTGCATTTTCCTGATTATTAGTGATTTTGAGCAGTCTTTTATATATAGATGCTCCTCGACTTGTGATGGGGTTAAGTCCTAATAAACCTGTCTTAAGTTGGAAATAACATAACTTGAAAATGCTTTTAATACACCTAACCTACTGAACATCATAGCTTAGCCTAGCCTACCTTAAATGTGCTCAAAACACTTACATTAGGCTATAGTTGAGCAAAATCATTTGACACAAAACCTATTCTATAATAAAATTATTATAAAGAATTTTGGATCAGAATTGAAAATTCTACGTGTAATTTCTACTGAATGCATATTGCTTTTGCACCATTGTAAAGATGTAAAATCATTAGTCAAATGTAGTAAGCCAGGGACCATCTGTAACTGTTGGCCATTTGTATGTCTTCTTTTGAGAAATGTCTATCTGGGTCATTGCTCATTTTTTATAAGGTTATTTGTTTTCTTGCTATTGATTTTTTTTGAGTTTCTTATATAATTTAGATATTCCCTCCTTATAAGATGTATGGTTTGCAGATATTTTCTCCTATTCTGTAAGTCATTTCTTCATTCTATTAAGTGTTTATTTTGTTGTGCAGAAACTTTTTAGTTGGATGCAATCCCATTTGTCTATTTTTGCCTTTGTTTTCTGTGTTTTGGGGGTCATAGCCAAACAATCGTTGCCAAGACCACTGATATGAGGCTTATGTTTTCTTCTAGTAGTTTTACAGTTTCAGGTTTTATGTTTAAGTCTTTAATCCATTTGGAGTTCATTTTTTGTATATGGTGTGAGATAAGGTTGTAATTTCATTCTTCTGCATGTGGATATCCAGTTCTTCCAACACCACTTATTGATGAGACTATCAATTTCCCATTGTGTGTTCTTGGCAAAGTTATCAAAGATCAATTGATCATAAATGACTGGTCTTATATCTGGTGTCCCTTTTCTATTTCATTGGTCTATATGTCTGGTTTTGTGCCAGTATCATACTATTTTGATTATTATACCTTTTTAGTACATTTTGAGATCAGGTAGTGTGAATTCTCCAGTTTTGTTCTGCTTGTTCAAGTTGGCTTTGGCTATTTGGGTTCTTTTATGGTTCTACATGAATTTCAGGATTGTTTTTCTATTTCTGTGAAAAAATGCCATTGGAATTTTGATAGGATTGCATTGACTATGTAGATGATTTTGGTTAGTATGAACTTTTAACAATATTAATTCTGCCAATACATGAACGTGTACTATCTTTCCATTTGCTTGTGTCTTCTTCAATTTCTTTCATCAATGCTTTATAGTTTTCAGTGTACATATCTTTCACCTCTTTGGTTAAATTTATTCCTAAGTATTTTGCTATTGTAAATGGATCTTTTCATAATTTCTTTTTCAAATAATTTTTTGTTAGTGAATAAAAACACAAATGATTTTTATATGTTGATTTTGCATCCTGCAAATTTACTGAATTTATCAGTATGAAAGGTTTTCAGGTGAAGTCTTTAGAGTTTTCTACATATAAAATCATGTCATCTATAGACAGAGATAATTTTAATTCTTTCTTTCCAATTTGGATGCCTTTTATATCTTTATAAAAGGCTCTATCTAGGACTTTCAGTACTGTGCTAAGTAGAAGTGGCAAGAGTGGGCATCTTTGTCTTGTTCCTGGTTTTAGAGAAAAACCTTTCAGCTTTCACCATTGAGTATGATGGTAGCTGGTGGACTTTTGATATATGGCTTTTATTATGTTGAAGTATATTCCTTCTATAACTATTTTTTGAGAGTTTTTATCATGAAAAAACGTTGAGTTGTATCGGCTAATGCTCCTTCTGCATCTATTAAGATGATCAGATCATTTTTTTCCTCATTCTGTTAATGTGGTACATCATATTGATTTGGATATGTTGAACCATTTTTGCATCCCATGGATAAATTCCATTTGATCATGATGTATGATCCTTTCAGTGTGCTGCGGCATTTGATTTGTTAGTATTTTCTTGAGGATTTTTGTACCTATGTTAATCAGCAATATTGGCCTGCTATTACCTTTTGTAGTGTCATTGTCTGGCTTTGATATCAGGTTATTGCCAGTCTCATAAAAAGAGCTTGGAAGTGCTTCCTTTTCTTCAATTTTTTGAAAGAGTTTGAGAAGGACTGGCATTATTTCTTTAAATGTTTGCTAGAATTCATTAGCGCAGCCATCAGGTCCTGGATTTTTCTTTGCCATGAGGTTTTGGATTACTGATTTAATCTCTTTACTCATTATTGGTCTGTTCAGATTTTCTATTTCTTCATGATTCATTCTTGGTAGATAGTATGTTTCTAGGAATTAGTCTATTTCTTCTAGGTAATTCAGTTTGTTGGTATATAATTGTTCATAGCAGTCTCTTATCCTTTGTATTTCTGTGTATCAGTTGTAATGTCTCCTCTTTCATTTATAATTTTATTTATTTGAATCTTCACTCTTTTTTTCTTAGTCTAACTAAAGGTTTTTAAGCTTTGTCTATCATTTCCAAAACCCAATTCTTAGTTTTACTGATCTTTTCTATTGTTTTTCTAGTCTCCATTTTATTTATTTCTGCTCCGATCTTTATTTCCTTCTGCTTTGGGAAAAACACCCGCCAAACCATGCTTTCCTCTAAATTCCACATCAATCAACACAGAAGGGACTTGTGTGGTCAAATGTGGAGTTTTTCCACCACACTCAAGCAGAAGACACCAGCTGGGTGTACTCTAAGTCAATTCCAACATTGTCTACCTAGAGACAATGTCAGATCCCACAGAGTAAGGGCTCAGTCCCCAAGATTCCCCCCTACCCCCAGACATCAGTCACAAGTCTGGGCTTCTGAAGAATCTGATCAGCCAGCTTCAAGTTAGGGTTTCCACAACCCCTTCCCTCTTTGGGTTCGATTAATTTGCTGGAGTGGCTCACAGAACTCAGGAAAACACTTACTTCCATTTACAAATTTATTATAAAGAATATTACAAAGGAAACAGATGATGAGATGTGCAGGGCGAGGTATGGGGGAAGGGGCACACCACCCTCCAGAAACCTCCTCACGTTCAGCTATCTGGAAGCTCTCCAAACCTAGTCCTCTTGGGTTTTAATGGAGACTTCATTACATAGGCATGATTGACAACCACGTAGAAATGTAATTAGACAAAAAAGTGCCTGGTCTAAGACCAGAATGTCCTGTCTGTTCAGATTTTTCCTGGCCTCTCTGTGTGGTATTCATTCCTGCAGGGTTTGAGGCAGGACCCTTTCTGGAATGAGGGTATTTTGATCCACAATCAGATTACAGTTCTGCCTTGGGAAAATGAAAGGAGGACAGGAGAATGTCAGAGAGATTCTATCTCCTGAGGCCTGCTCTTGAGGCCTATGTTGCCCCAATGTCATAACAAGGACTATGGGACTTATGAGCCAGGAACCATGGACTGAAACCCATATATATATCGTAACAATACACCTTCCTTCTGCTAACTTTGGCCTTAGTTTGTTTTTATTTTTCTAGTTCCTTGAGGTTTAAAGTTAGGTTGTTTATTTGAGGTCTTTCTTTTTCTCAATGTAGGCTTTTATCCCTTAAATTTCCCTCTTAGAACTGTTTTTGCTACATCCTGTAAGTTTTGGTATATTGTGTTTCCATCTTCATTTGTCTCAAGTAATTCTTTGATTTCCCTTTTGATTTCTTCTTTAAACCATTCTCTGTATAGGAATATGTTGTTTACTTTCTACATATTTGTGAATTTCCAAAATTCCCTTTTGTTATTGGTGCTAATTTCATACTATTGTCCTTAGAAAAGATACTTGCTATATTTCAATCTTCTTCAATTTGTTAAGATGTGTTTTGTGGCCTAACACATGATCTATCCTGGAGAATGTTTCACATGTGTTTGAAAAGAATATGTAGTCTTCTGCTGTTGGATTGAATGTGCTGTATATGTCTGTTAGATTCATTTGATCTATAGTGCTGTTCAATTTCACTGTTTCCTTATTTATTTTCTGTCTGCATAATCTATCCATTGTTGTAATTGGGGTATTGAAGTTCCCTACTATTATTGTATTGCTGTTTATTTCTTCCTTCAGTTTTATTAATGTTGGCTCATATACTTAGGTGCTCTACAATAATTATATCTTCTTGATGAATTGACCCCTTTATCATTATATAATGATTTTCTATGTCTCTTATGACAGTTTTTGACTTAATTCTTTTCCATTCCTTCATTTTTTAGCCTCTGTGTGTCCTTAAAGCTGAAATGAGTCTCTCGTAGGCAGCATAATAGATGGATCTTGTTTTTTTAAACTTATTCAACCACTTCGTGTCTTTTGATTTGAGAATTTGATGTTTGCACATAATGTAAATATTGATAGTAAGAACTTAACTATTGCCATTTTGTTAATTGTTTTCTGACTGCTTTATGGCTCCTTTGTTCCTTTCTTCCTCTCTTGCTATTTTCCTTTGTAATTTGATGATTTTTTGGGATGATATACTTTGATTCCTTTCTTTTTATCTTTTGTGTATCTACTACAGGCTTGTTCATTGTGGTTATCATGAGGCTTCATAAAACATGGTTTTAGCAGTATATTTTAAGCTAATAACAAATTAACTTTGACAACATACAAAAATGCTATGCTTTAACTTCTCCTTCCCTGTATTTTGTTATTGATATCACAATTTGCATCTTTTTATATTGTGTATCCATTAACAAATTATTGTAGCTGTAGTTATTTTTGATATTTTTGCCTTTAAATTTTTATTCTAGAGTTAAGAGTGATTTATGTACCACAGTTGCGGTATTAGAGTATTTGGAATTTGACTATATTCTTATCTTTACAGTGAGTTTTATACTTTCATTTGTTTTTATCATGTTAGTTAGCATTTTTCATTCGACTCAAAGAACTCCCTTTAGCATTTCTCGTAAGGCTGGTCTATTGGTGATGAACTCCCTCACCTTTGGTTTGCTTGGAAAATTTTTATGTTTCCTTCATTTCTGAAGGACAGCTTCGCCAGTCATAGTATTCCTGGTTGGCAATTTTTTTTCTTTCAGTACTTTAAATTTATCATCCCAGGCTCTCCTGGCTTGCGAAGTTTCTGCTGAGAAATCCACTCACACTTTTATGTGGGTTCCCTTGTATGTGATGTATCACTTTTCTTTTGCTGCTTCAAAATTCTGTCTTTGATTTTTGACAATTTGATTATAATGTGTATCAATAAAGATCTCTTTATGTTTAATCTATTTGGGATTCTTTGGATCTAGATGTTCATTTCCTTCTCCAGATTTAGAAAGTTTTCTGTCATTATTTCTTCAAATAAACTTTCCTACCATTTTTCTTTCTCTACTCTTTCTGAAACACCCAAATTGCATAAATTGGTTTGCTTGAGGGCATTCCATAAGCCCCATTTGCTTTCTTCTCTCTTTTTCATTCTTTTTTCTTTTTTTAAACTCTGACTGAGTGATTTCAAATAACTTCTCTTTGAGATCACTGATTCTTTCTTCTCCTTGATTGAGTCTGATGTTTAAGATCTCTATGGAGTTTTTCAGTTCAGTTATTGTGTTCTACTGCTCCAGAATTTTTCTTTGATTCGTTTTTATGGTTTCTATCTCATTGTTGAATTTCTCATATTGTTCAGGTATTGTTTTCCTGATTTACTTTAGTCATCTGTCTGTGTTACCTCATAGCTCACTGAGCTTCTCTAAATGATTGTTTTAAATTATTTTTCAGGCAGTTTGTAGACTTGCATTTCTTTTGAGTTGGTTACCAGTGCTTTATTCTGTTACTTTTGTGGTATCATGTTTCCCTGATTATTTATATTTTTTGGCCTTGCATTAGTGTTTGTAGATTGCAAGAAGTAGACACCTCTAACAGTCTTTACAAACTGGATTCAGCACAGAAAGCCTTCACCAGTTATCTTGTCCTGAGATTCTCAGTGGGCCAGCAGTCAGGGTCCACCAGTGGGCTTGATGCTGGAATTCTTGGCCTTACTGGCCTGGTACCTGGGTCAGTGGGCAGGTGGGCCTGGTGCCTGGATCTACAGAGGCCAACCTGGTACATCAGTTGCAGGGGATCCTGGGGTTTGGTTCTATGAGGACCATCCTGGAGCTGTGGGGACTGGCCTGGCATTGAAGCAGGCCTGGATCCTGGGTCTGTGGAAGCTGGCCTGGAGCCTGAAGCCACAGGTGCCAGCTTGGCACTAGGGTTCTCTTGGTCATGCCTGGTACCATAGTTTGTGTAAAACTTGGATACTCACTTTACTCTCCTTTCTCAACATGGAGGGTATCTCTTTCCATTCTGTGTGAGCTTGGGTTGGGGTAAAACTGATGTGGTAATATATAACTGCCCTTCCTTCCTCTTCGATACATCTTTTCCTGTTTTCATTCTTTACCAATATGCTGTCATTGCTCATCTGAATTTCTTAGTTCTTGTGAAGATATTTTCATATATGGATGTGTTGTTCAAACTGATGTTTCTGTGAGGGGGTGAACCTGGAAACTCCCATTCCATCATCTTGCTGTAGACACTCTCCTAAATTATGATGAACTTTTTGAAGGGGGAATAATTTGATGACTTATAGAAACCATCTACAGCAGCCTTTCAGGAATATAGGTATGAAGTATTTGTGGCCTGGGAAGTTGCATAATCAGAGAAAAAAGACCGATCTGGGAAGTAGATGAAGCCGATGATAGAATTAGTAGACAGAAGTGCTGTGATGAGAAGAGTGGCAATTCAAAATATACTCAAACCCACACACAAAGTGGATCATAGACATAAATGTAAAACCTAAAACTACAAAAATTCTAGAAGAAAATATTGGGGAAATTTTTTTGTGACCTTGAGCTAGGCAAAGATATCTTAGGATGCAAAAATCACAAACCATAAATGAAAATTTGATAAATCAGATTTCACCAAAATTAAAATCTTTTGTTCTCTTTGGAAGACTTTGTTAAGAAAATGAAAAGTCAAAATACAGACTGGGAGAAAACATTTAAAAATCATATAGGAGATAAAGAACTGAAATCCAGAATACAGAAAGAATTCTTAAATCTTAATAATGAGAAGGTAAATAGCCCAAGTTTTTACAATGGGCAAAAGTTTAGAATAGACATTTCCCCCAAAAGAACACAGATGAAAAAATGCACATGAAAAGATGCTCAACATCATTATTCATTGGGGAAATAAAAAACATAGTGGAATATTACTACACACCAATTAAAATGGCTAAATTATTAGTAAAGATTGATCATACCAAGTGTTGGCATGAACGTGGAGAAACTGAAACTCTTATACACAGTCTGTGGGAATGTAAAATGGTACAACCAATTTGAAAAACAATGAGGCAATTTCTTATAAAGATAAGCATATACTTAATATATGACCCAGTAATTCCACATTTAAGTTTTTACTAAAGAAAATTGAAAGCATATGACCACACAAAGACTTGTACATGCAGTCTTTATAGCACCTTTATTCATAATGATTAGAAACTGGAACCAACCAGTTTCATCAAATGGAGAACAGATATACAAATTATGGTATACTTATCCAAAAGGATATTACTCAATAACAAAAATGAACAAATTACTGATGTATACAATGTGAGTGGAAAAAAGATAGACATATAAAACTACATGATGTAAGGTACTATTTTTTTTTCTAATTCTAGAAAAGGCAAAAAAGAATGAGAGAAAGCAGAACAGTGACTACAATGAGTCAGAGTATAGAGAAAGAGGATTGACAGCAAAGGGGCAGGAGGGGGCTTTTTGCAATGACAAAAATGTTGCATTTCAATTATTGTGATTTTTATAAAATTGCACACATTGGTCAAAATTTATCAAAGTATACACTTAAAATTTGTTAATTTTACTGCATGAAAATTATACTTAAAATTAATTTCAAAAATTGTCTCAAGGGTCCTGAATTTAAAAACAAAACCAATGAAGGAAGGAATTACAGAGACTGGTACGGACACTGCCGTAGTTTAAGTTGAGGGAGATAGCATGGTGGAGCAAAAATACCAGTTTTGAGAGAGAAAACTCTCGCTAACTAAATGGGTGGATCTTGTTCAAATCACACAACCTTTCTGGCCCTTAGTTTCCCCAGATATGAAACAAAGAGATTGAACAAAATGACCTTTCTTTACAGCTCTGAAGCTAACAAAAGGTTAGGTGTTTTCATATCAAAGATAGCTACTCTTGAGGGATGTTTAATCAACAATTTTGGTTCCATTTTATCAGGTTATATTAATAAAACTGAAAAAGGAAACTCTGATTTATGTAGTTTGACAGTATTTCAAAACAAGTTGAAATGGAAAGGTTGAATAAGCAAATACAGGAAAGAAAGTGGCTCCCTAAATAAAGTTTTCATATAAAAAAATTCCTCTGATGTACCTCTATTTGCACAGAATGTTTTAACAGTTCTGAGGATTAGTCACTATCAACACAGACTAGCAGAGTTTAGGGTATCAAAAACACATAGGGTTATATTAAGTGGTAGACTTGAAAATGTCCATTGGTGCTTGTCATTAGGAAAAAAAGAAACAATAGATGAAGTGTTAAAATGGTGGAAATATAACAGAGGAACCTTGTGTTTTAAGTGCCACAATACTGAAATAACTTCAAGGAACTGGCTTACACTCAAACAGGAAATTGACCAAATCAACTTTTGGCTTGAGATAATGAAGTGATAAAAGCAGGGGCGGGGGGAGTACAACTGGGAGTGAGAAGGAGGCAATGGAAGTTCTGTGCTATGCTACAAGGCTGTTTCTGAAAAGTGTTTTTAATTAAACCTCTCCATCCAGTGTTCATGAAACCTAAATACAATACTGAATTAGTGCCTTTGGGAGCAGGTATAATATATGTATACATAAAAAAAGTAACAAATTGGACCTGCAAAGGTAGCTCCATCTTTTCCAGACCAAACCCTACATCACTGTTCTTTATTGATGGTCCTATTTCAGGCAGTAACAAGGCAATTAAGAAAACAAACTTACTGTGAAAACAGATGAAGAAGGGACCAAATTGCCCAAAAACACTGAAAAATGAGCACTGTAGTTCCCCAATCCCAGCCTACCCCAATCTCTGGGACTGAGCTAAGCTCAGCTCCAGGACCTGGTAATTGGAATGTGACTTTAGGAGGAAAAGTGTGATAGCAGAACCCAGGCCGAAACCATGTGAGACATCTCACCAGTGAAGTAACGCAGCCAGCAGGTAGGATTGAGAAAATAGACAAGGAGCTAGGCCTACTAGCCTCAAACTCCAAAACATAGTTAGTATGTAAGCACAAACAGCCTGGAATTAAACTAATAAGGCCTTTAGAAGTTGCGCCAATGCACCTAAAAAAAAAAAATGTTGTCTCTCTCTCTCTCTCTGCCCCATCCAGTTATTTATTTTCTTACCCAAACTTCAGACTGGATTGTCATCAATAAGAGTCACCATAGGACTCAAACCAACATAGCATATTTTAGTTTGTACATTGGGGAGTCTTCAAAAGAACAAATAATAATAATGACTAATGTTTATATAATGCTATGTGCCTGTCTTAGCACTTTACAAAACACTTTATGAGATTAGCTACTATTGTCATCTCCATTTTACAATGACACAGAGTTTAAGTAACTCGCCGAAGTTCACAGAGTTTGAAAGTGGTTTTCAAACCACTTTTTGGTTTGGTTGATTTTGTGTAGCTATAAAAGAATATCTGAGACTGTGTAATTTATAAAGAAAAGAGATTTATTTAGCTCACTGTTCTGTAGGCTGAGAAGTTCAAGGGCATGGCCCTGGCTTCTGGCAAGGGTTTTTGTGCTACTTCACAACATGGCAGAGGAAATCAAAGGGGGAACGTACATGTGTGAAGAGAGGAAAACCTTTGGGGCGTCCCTAACTCACTATTGCAAGAACAACACTAAGCCACTCATAAGGGATTTGCCCCCATAACCATAAATAAAAAGACATCCAACACCTTCCACCAGGCCCACCTCCAAACAACGCCGTGCTGGGGATAAAATTTCAGCATGGGTTTTGGTGGAGACAACAAACCATAGCAGTGGCAGAGCAAGGATTAAAATATGAGAATTCTGGCTGCAACTGTTATTAGCAACTATTGGCTGGAGTAGCCTGGGAGCGTTCCCAGATCCCATATCTAAAATGAAAACCACCCTTGGGATGGAGCTGATCCCTGGGAGAACAGGCCCTATTGCAGGTGCAGGAAGGAAGTTCTGTCCTGGCAGGTGTGGCAATAGTCGGCAGGTGGTGTTACAGTCTAGCAGTCAACCCCAAAGAGGTCCCACCTGAGGGTGAGGTATTCCAACAGGCAGAGCAAGGCGCTGAGAAAACATTAAGATAGGCAGTTTCCAGCAGGGCAAAGGTTTCAGGATGGCCTGTATTCTAGGTGAACTAGAAATAGTAGAAATGACATCAAAACAGAACTCAAGGAAAGAAAACAACAACAGGATCTACATGTGAAATAGAACCCATCACTGGGTTTGCACCAAGGCCCAGCCTCCCTTGGGCTGCTCCCAGCTTCCAACAGAGTGTGGCAGGGATACCAAGGCACCCCCTTTTCTGGGAGATGAGGGATTCTTGATGGGCTGCTTTGGTTAGAGGATGCTCCCAAAGCCCTGCCAAACTCTCCTTAGATGGCATGGTGGTCTAGTAAGCGTCCAGCCCACACTCCTTCCTGTCCCTCCTTCAGTCACTATCAATGATGTCTCACAGTTCTCTCCCCAGCTCCCTCCTCATTTCCTCTCCCAAACGTTTCCCCTAATAAAATCCTTATACCTTTCATCCCATCTGGGTTTTTGCTTTTCAGAAGACCCAGACTAATAAAAGCACCTTTTATTTGTATAATGCTTTTACAGTTTATAAAGCATTTTTACATATATTTGCTCATTTGACCTTGTAAGGGTTTTGTGAGGTAAGCAGGATAGGTACACTAATGCCATTTTACAGGCTGGGAAGTCAATGCTCAGAGAGCTCAAGTGTGTGTCCCTGATGGGCAGCCTCCGAGACGGCCCCTGAAGACCCTGCTACCTGGTAGTCACATCCCTCCCCTTGCATGTGGGCTGGACTTATTGACTGATTTCTAATGAATTGAATATTACAAAACTCCTGAGTTATCACTTTAAAGATTAGATTATAGAAGACTGCAGCTTCCATTCTGAGTGTTCGATGTTGCTGTGCCATGTTGTAAGGTAATCCCCGTGGAGAAATCCATGTAGCACGAGACCAAGGCCTGCCAATAACCGTGTGAGTGAGTTTGGAACTAGATCCTTGCCCTCCTCCGCCAGTCAGATTAAGACCACAGATAAGACCACAGCTCTGGCTGACAGCTTGACTGCAACCTCATGAGAGACCTAGAGCCAGAGACACCCAGCTAAGCCACACTTGGATTCCCTATCCACAGAAACTGTGGCATAATAAGTCCTCAATATTTTAAACTGCTAAGTTTGGGGGTAATTTTCAAATAGCAATAGAAAACTAATATAGTGTCCAATGTTCAGCATGGATGAGTAGCAGAATACGCCATTGAAATGTATACCAAAGCTTTATCTGGCTGCATTTTCTTCTCCTCTTTACCCCAGTTTGTGATGCCAACTTTCTCCATTCTTTTTACAAAAAACTTGAGTTGCTAGTTCTTTTTTTTTAAATAGTCATGGTCTATAAATCATTTTTACTGGGGTAACAAACATACCCTAAATCTCAGTGGCTTGCAACATCAAACATTTATTTTTGGCTCATGGGTGTGTCAGTTGACGATGGGTCTACTGGACCTTGCTTAGGTCTATTCAGTTCTGCTCTATCTATCTTCACATCTGAGAATAAAGGGTCCAGGCTGAAAGAGCTGCCTGTACCTGCAGATGCTGTTCTCATGGCAGATACAGGAATACAAGAGCCCAAATTGAACCATCCAAATGCATTCACAGTTTCTGCTCAGAAGTGGCATCCGTCATGTCCATGCCCATTTTATTGGCCAAAGCAAATCATTTAGGCAACCCAACAATGTGACAGGACAGGATATTCCACTTAGATATGCATGGAAAGTTCCAAGGCAAAGGGCCTGGATTTTATTTATTTATTTATTTTTGGCATGAATTTATAATACATGAGAACGATAGTTGGGAAGAATAATATAACTCATCATATCTACTAATCAGGGGTTATGAATTTTGACCATAACAATGATTAAAGAATTAATGCTTTGAGATTTTTCAGAATTAAGGCATTAAGCATAATAAATTAGTTCCTTTAGCATACATTGTGAAAACACCCATCCTCCCTGAAACCGTTGAGCACAAGGGTAGAAAATACTAGACTGCCATTTGGAACAGGAACTGGCAGAAAAGCCACATCCAAAATGACCAATAATGGTTTAGTCATGATAACTTTTTGGTTCTAATTTTTATAGGTGGGAATTGGTTCTTTTCAATACTATACTCATTAAAAAGGCACTTTTTTTACTGTTTTTAAAACGGGCTTTAAGTCCCATGGGAAAACATGAGAGTTCTTTATTCTGTGATCCATGAAATAGTCACGATACCCTATCCAATCCTGGCCAGGAACATTATTAGAATTTCTGAAAAGTTGTTAACACTATCCCTTGAAGGAAGAAATAAGAAAAAAAGAAGATGCAAATCTTTTTTTTTTTTTTTTCCACAACCACTGTTCCGGTAATGATTTTCCACTCTTTGCCTATCTTGATGATTGAAATAGAGTCTAAGTTAAAAATATCTGCTATAATAAAATAGGAAACAGCTAGCAAATTAGGAAGTAGGTAAAGCTAATTAAAATCATTCTGAAGACTATTGAAGGTACAGTCCTACTAGATTTTTTTTTTTTAGAAATGTCAATATTTCGACCTTTTCTAGACAGTATTTTTATAGCTGATTTGGAGATTAACTTCAACGGCACCATCACACATTTAAACAAAAATTTCACAGCAATGATCTGTGTTGCTGTCTGGTAGTACTGCCTATGATTCTGCTAGTTGCTGGGCCTGGTCCTGCGCTTTCTGTCGGCCCCATATCAAAAGGACAGTAGCCACAGAGGAGAAGACTGAGGGGTTAACAACCCAATGGTGCACTTGGATATACAACACAAAATCATTGTGCTGCAGAGGGGTAGCACTTAGGGCTGAGGCACATACAGGGTGAACCATCTCCCTCTTTGCCTTGGATTACCTAACTCTAACAGAAGCCAACATTTTCAGGTTTGCATGAGCTCAATTTCCATCTTTCGGGCCAAAGATTGGACCACTTTATTTTTTCCTGGTAAGAAGAATAGGAAATTTCAGTTCTGTAAGCTAGTTGTAGCTCCAGTTCTCTCTGAATTAGTTAACCTGGGTGGAAAAATACATAGATGTAGCTACCTGCTTATATCCAAGGTTAGAAAATTGCAATGTAGTTTTAAAGTTCTTATAGTAACATCCGAAAACAATACAATGAGAATATTTTTTCCTGGAAGTTTGCTAATGCAGGTTGGTCACTCCTTCTGTCTCTTTTCTAGGTCACAGGGTCTCTAATTTTCCTTATATTTCCATTTCTTCACACCTATTTTTACTTCATATATATATTTATGTTTCTCACACTTAACCCATGAAACTGAGAAAATTTTTGTTATTTGTTATATTGATTAGCTTTTGTTATTTGTTATATTTCTTTTATTATTTGTTATTTTTATATTTCAGGCTCTTTTAAAAATAAACTTGCAATGCAGATAACTAGATTTTTCTCTTTAAATATGCTTTCTATTCTTTGCTTATGTATCTCTTTACTTATTGCTGCAAGGGGTTCTGATCAGGAGATTTCAACATAAAGACTGTCTACCTCTGTTGCTGTCACAAAACAACAAAATACGATGTGAACCTCAGGATGTTGACATGGAGGACCTCCGAGAGATCGTTATGAACAGCACCTAACATTGAAATTTTTAATATGCAAGTCCCATGTTAAATGAGATTAAATATGTTCTATTGAGTACTTCATCCCATAAAGAGCCAGGTTGCTTTATAATTTAAAGGAATTAATATTCATAAATAAAATGTTTAAATTATTTTTAAATAGGTAAGTCCATCTATGGTTTTAGATGCTCCCAATATATACTTATTGGGGTACACAAACTCTAGGCCTAAGTTTCCTTGTAAAACAAGGTGAATGACTTATGCAAACTTCAAGTTCTATTATTTTATTTACATATTTTCTGAAATTCATTAAACCATTTTTGGCAAGTCATAGAAACTTCAGTTACTCCTTCTTTAAGATTTATCATAGGTTAATAGGAAGGCCTCAGATCTCAAAAATATGTATCAGTTAAATAAAACTGTACATTTAAGAAGTTTATCTAGAATATATATACAGAGAATGCATATTCTATTTTCTGGTTGTGATTTCATTAATTAATGGTTTGTTAGACTTGAAAATACTTACACAAATACCCTGTTCTGTTAAACACATTTAAAACACAAATAAATATGAATAAACGTAATGTTGTACTTATTATCTAAACATGCTGTTCTTTACCATAGCAGTCACATCTTGGTGCCTGATGTATTGACACTTTGTGAATTATAAGACTCACATAATATTATAGTTTACCATTCATATTTTTGCACTCAAAATCCAAACTCATGCGTGTTTGGATACTAATATTACATGCCTAGATTTTTTTAACACACAAACTCATCCTCCTAACCGAGGACATGAGTAATAACAACTAGATAGTCATCCAAGGAATGCTATTAAACCTGGCATAACTAACAAGCAAAATTTCATTCAAATTCTTTGGTGATTCAGAACACTTGATTAATGCTCTTTCCATCCTCTCAACAGTGCTTCCTGTTCTTAGCCACATGCACAGCCACAAGAAGAAGCACCAAAACTCTGAAAAAAGCCATTGTTGAAGGAGGGCTTGAAACTAAGTCACTCTCTCCAGACTTCCATCCACAAATTAAAAATTAGAGGGATTCAGAGACATGGAAATACCTGGCTCTCCAATAGAACTGTTCTCAAATATTTATTATGCATCTATCCGTCACTGGTTATGAGAAACATTATTAAAATGTTTGTATAAAAGCAATAAAAATCAGCAACCGTGAACATTATATCATTTATTTCTGTACAGTGCCACTAATGGCACTTGAAATTTGGTTCCATTTTTAGTCAAGGCTCTCTTATCAATGACTAAGCTAAGCAGCAGAAGCCCAAATTAAATCACCATATTGAGAGTCCCTGGCTATGCGATTTGGCAACTCTGGCAAGTGGAGCCACAACACAAAACTGACATTCACATCAGACTACGGATGCTCAGGCTGCATACGGTAAAGAGAGCTGTTGAGAGAAGGGCCATATTTTAGGCCCAGATAGTGATACTAAATTACTGCTACCCATTATACTGGATTTTCTTTTTATGTAATATAATTTCATTTTACCAACAATGGCTAAATAATAAGTGACATCAACCAAAATGAGGACCACTGTCGAAGGGAGTCAATCTTGTGCGGGGATGATTGTCTTGATCGTGTGATTTTAAGTTGTAAATGGAGACACTTGCTCTCTAAATTCAGTCTCCACGGAATTCTTTGTGAAATCTATCAGTAAGAATCCCTTCCGTTATTGTACATAATACTCCTCCAGGTAGCTGTGTTTTAATGGAGATAATTTGGGGAGGGATGTGCAAATTAAATACCAAAATCTTAGAGTAAATAAATTTGTCAGGTATTTTATTCATTCATTAATACTTTCATTCATTCACTCACCTCATTTATTCCTGCAATTGAAATTTATAGAGTGCCTTCAACATGCCAGCGCACTTCTAGGTGGTGGACATCTTGAGTAGCTAACCCCCAGCTGGCAGCAGAATATTGAGCTGGTGACAGTACCCACAGAGAGGAAAGAGACACAGAAAAGGGAAAAGATATTTGCCAAATCCGACTCTGCTATTTTACAGCTTTGCCTAAAACTGGCCTTGGTGGCACCCACAGGTGTCCAACCTCAACCACAGTCGGTGAAGTGTGCAAATACTGCCTTGAAAAAGGGAAGTTGACTTCGGAAATACAGGATTCCCTAGAGTCATTTCATTGGTTGAGAACAAATTTTCCTTAGCATCTAAAAAATATAATGCACTAAATGTTTCAGTGGCAGAATCCAATTAGTCTCCCAAAGAAGCTGCTCAACATGTTAAGATGTACACTTTCAGCAAAACTAAAATTGAAAATTTCATCTTCTTGATCAAGCCAACTCCACTATTTTGGTAAATGGTACCAGACACAAGCCTTGAAACCTCAAAGTCACCTTTGTCTATGCATTCCAATCCTCACTCTCACTCCTCATACTACATTTTTGGCCATGGTGTTTTGTGTTTTTGTGTGGTTACTTTTTTTTCATTCTCCTTTTACAACTCTTTCCTTCTTCTCTATGTTCCAGCTCATTCTGATATATTAACAACTTATCTCCCTGCCTTCAGCGTTTTCTGCCCTTCTAACCATCCTGAAAACTGCCACTATAATATCATTTTGATCATGTTCATGCCTTTGGTGCAATGTAAAGACTCCTAAAATTTAGCTTCAGGCTCTTATACCTCAGTTACAATTTGTGCTACAGCAGATCTTTAACTCTGCTGAGCTTCAGATAAAATCCAAACTCCTTAGCTTGGTATTAAATTTGTTCTCAACCTAACCTATGTTTACCATCTTATGTATATCCACTCATTTTAAGGCTTCTGTTTCCAAAAAGGTTTGCCCATCACCCAATCACTCATTTTTCCACTTCCATATATTTATTCATAATGGTTTATACACACACACGTGTGTACACACGTAGCTACAGGTTTGAGATTTATATTGTTTCTGACCATTCTTAGAACTTCTCTGAGTCTGATTTTCTATCGTAAAATGAAGTTTTATAATATCTAACCTCTCAACCATATAAGGTCTTCAAGAGAATCAAGGGAACTGGTATTTATTGACTCCTTGTTATATGCCAAACACTTAGTTTTAATAACATATGTTGTCTTATCAAAACCTTCCAACAATTCTGTGATATAAGTAGGTCTTATTTTCATTTTTCAAATAAGGAGACAAAGGCAATAACTTATCGTAAATACTTGTTAATTGAGAAACAACTATAAAAATATGTGTGTTTGTGCCTGCTGTTAAATCTTCTATTTTATGCAATCTTAATATTTTCTCCAACTACATTTTAAGTTCTTTTAAGGTATAAATGATTTTGTGAATTTCTTTCTAACATGTCCTCTCATGATAGTTGATGGTATTAATTGCTTTGTACATATTTCTGGATTTATTTTGGCATTCAACTTATGTGATTGATCGATGATTTTACTTTTCCATGAGAGGAGTTTAAAATTTCCCCCTTCTATTTTTTTGCCTATTGGATGGCAGCTATGTACCTGAAAATAAAGGGGCTATAATAGAGGTTACCAAGAAAATGAGATAAGCCTCACTTATGTCGGCTGCCTCAGGGTGTGCATACATAAGTATAAATACAGATTTGTCCTGTTTGCAAATATTTGAAAATATATTTAAATAGGTCAATCAAATCTGACCTAATGAAAGGGAAAATATTAAGGGTAATTCAAAACCATTTGCAGCATATTTTTAAAAAGCATATTAGGGATGAAGCAACCAAGGATAGCATCACTTCACTGGTGATAAATGCAGTAGACAGGATAATGACAGATGCTCATCAGACACTAGCTCTGAGAACTTGGCTTTGATGATTTAAAATAGAGAAAGTAAAACTAGTTTATGCCTGAGCGAGGATTTGTTTATTCTACTTATCTGAAGTTAAAGCCAAGCACCATGGTGGGTTGAATGACCTTAAATCTCCATATTTGAGTAGAAGTTAATGGACCATTTGCTGATAGATGAATTCCAGAGAATAAGTCAGCTCCCAAATTTGTGTGTGTGTGTAGATGCATATATAAACATATATCATATGTTATGTTACTTGAGTAAAAATAAATGTACTTATTTTGTAGAAAGTTGTAAATGATGGGTTCTAAACAACTTTCTATTTAAATAAAGATGCTGGAGTCAAAATTGGCTCATGTAACTTAATTTTAAAAATGTATCTCAGGTATATCTAATGATGAAAAATTCTTGGTTGAGAAAAATTCTTGGGTTTGATTTCTGCCCTATTTTCTTCCCTAATTAAAAAGAACATGCTTTTATGGTTCTCTGATCACCAGAAGTAACCACTTTAGGATGGTGTCCTGTAAGTCCCTTCTTTTTGCTATGAAACAGGATGCCTGACAGGAACTACATTTCTTTTATTGCATTGTGTTAAATTCCAAGTACCATTATGCAACTCAATATAAGAAATATGTGTGACATAGTACCTTTTCCAGAACAATATGTTTGGAATGAGGTATGATCTCGGGAAATTAATCCATCAACTGCTTAAAAGAGGATAATGGTTTAAGGAAACCCAGACTGTCTTTTCAACCCATCATGGCCATGTGTTTTGCCTTTATCCACTAGAGGGGGTAAGGTTCTTCTATCCTAAAAGACCATGGAATCATCCAAACAAAATTTAAAAGCACAGAGTGACCTTGAGTATTTTGAAACCAGGTTAACTAAATAATATAATACAATGGATTCCAAAATCATCAATAAAAGTTGCTTCAAAAACATTTGTGACACAAAGATCAGAAGTATTGTCCTTGTCTATCCTAAAATTTTGCCAAATCCGTGATTGTAAAGGTGGGTAAATTTGTTTTAGTTGTGAGAGGAGAATTTACATAAAGCAATGCTTTCTGTGACCATTCCAAAAAGTACTATGTAATATTTTATGCGATTCATGTCAATGTATCAGGGTTGATAACTGGACTTTTGTCTGTTTTGTTCAGCAAGGAGGAAATCATCTTTTTACTTTTTTAGGCTATATTAAAGAAATACTGGGGGAATTAAATAGATTTATAGAAGTTTATAATAAATATCATAAATACATAAATTAGATGTGATATAACATGGTTGAATATAGTACAAGGTTTGGGATACTTGAAAATCAATATAAATACATAATTGTCACTATTTATCATGATAACAATTTTCCTTTAATAAATTCCAAGTCAATAAGACAAGAATTTTTTTTTCTTTAAACCTACTGAAAAATAGTTTGAATTGCAGAATAGCCAATCATATTTGGTTGTTAAAAGATAATCAAAATAATTGGTTAGAAATAACCAGTTGCCAAATTGATGAGATGTCATAATTATAATTAACTATGCTATTAGGTCAGTTGTTTAGTTATTTCTATGAATAAGAAAAAGCCTGATCAAAATGCAGAATAATTAGTTCAGTTGAAAAGGAGAGATATAATTTGTGAAAAGCAAGTATATTGCATCAACCATATTTTTCATAATTCTAACAATTTTCTAAAATAAAATACATTGCGAGTTGCTTAAAGATTATACCCCTTGCATAATAGCTGCAGTGGTACTTCCAAATGATGGGTGAGTAGCAAACTCACTGTACAACTTTTGAAATTATTGATGTCCAGAGGCCCCCTGTAGCAGTGCTGATTTGGCAGCTCTGGGGTGGGTTGCAGTATGGGAATTTTTAAAAATCTCTGTATCAACTTTAATCCGCAGCCCTGGGTAAGCACAACTGCACTGCATAAGGAGTTAATTGTACTGGAGTCCATTTTCCTTCTTGCTTTCAACACCTAGAAAGCATAGTATTAAAAAATCCTCAGAGGCAAAAGAAGAAAATCATGATGAATTATTACAACTTTTTACAGGAAACCTCCTATTGTATGGGAAAGAGTAAAGGCCTCAAAATATCTAAGTGTGACAGTGAATTCCATATTATAGTGCAAATAAACATGCTTTTGAAGTCCTGTATTGTTTCTTAGTAATTTGTGCTGCCTGGAGATCTTCCAAATACAGCTAACGAAGGCTTGTAGAAAGGACTTAAAGCATTGTGGAAAAATTTTTGCTATAGACAAGAACAAATATTTACAAACAATAATTCCAAACAGGCCCAAACCCTATAAATAACTATTATAATATTTCTATACAAATACAGTTATTTAAAAACTGGGCTACATATTTATGTCCTATATACATTAAAAGAAATTATAGTGAGATCAGATCTCAAATGAAGGTTTTTATAACTGAGAAGTTAAATTATATGTATCCAAAAAGAATTCAGTCTATTTCACAGCAAAATATGTGCCATCTGTAATTTATTTTACTATAAATAGGATCTTCTGTGTATATTACAGACAGTATGAATTTATAATACATGATTTCCTTTAATCAATATAAAAACAAATAGCAAAAAACAAAAAAGAAAAAGATCCATATTTTTTCTCTTAGAGAATTTTTTTCCACTCCGTTTTTCAACACTTGCTGAAAAAGCAGAATGACTACAAAGAGCAACAAGGCATAGTTCACCAGCCAGGGGAAGGAATCATGCATCCAAATAATTGCAATGTAATAGCACATTCTGCATATAATAAAGATGTTGGGAGCTATGGCTGCACAGAAGAAAAAAAGTCCAACTCTGCCTGTAAGAAGTCTGGTGGTGGCCGGGCGCGGTGGCTCACGCCTGTAATCCTAGCTCTCTGGGAGGCCGAGGCGGGCGGATTGTTTGAGCTCAGGAGTTCGAAACCAGCCTGAGCAAGAGCGAGACCCCGTGTCTACTAAAAATAGAAAGAAATTAATTGGACAACTAAAA
>CAUYRB010050018.1:0-86047 GCA_963574695.1 Propithecus perrieri
AAAAATCATCCCTACATAAATATTAAATATTTTCTAGTATTTTTAAACAAAGTACATTTAATAAAATGTTCCTATCAAGTACTTTATTAAATTGGTACAACACACTGACACCTTTTTTTTTTTTTTTTTTTTTTAGACACAGTCTCACTGTGTTGCCCGGGCTAGAGTGCTATGTCATCAGCCTAGCTCACAGCAACCTCAGACTCCTGGGCTCCAGCGATCCTCCTGCCTCAGCCTCCCGAGTAGCTGGGACTACAGGCATGCGCCACCATGTCCAGCTAATTTTTTTCTATATATTTTTAGCTGTCCAATTAATTTCTTTCTATTTTTGGTAGAGACGGGGTCTCGCTCTTGCTCAGGCTGGTCTCGAACTCCCGAGCTCAAACAATCCGCCCGCCTCGGCCTCCCAGAGTGCTAGGATTACAGGCGTGAGCCACTGCACCCGGTCTTAAAATGTATTAAGGCAGAGAGGGCAATCTGCCTTCACACTAATGACCCTGGATGATGCTTTCTGAGTTTCTGTGCATTTGTTTTTTCTTGTGTTTCTCTCCTAGATGAGCTATCTTTCTTACCACTTACAATGATTTAAGTATCTGTCTTATAGCTAAATATTGGGGGAAAGGATATGTGAAAACAATCACTTTAGAACTTTATCATAAATAAGGGCAACTAGGCAATGACTAGAGTTTGTAAGGGAGTAGAAATAGGCAGATTTTTCCTCCATAGCAAAATTTTGTGAGACAATTAATAATTTTTCAACTGTCTGACCCTTAGTTATATATCTAATAACTGGAATTGCGTAAAATGATCATGGATAAAATAAAGTGTACAACAAGAATTGTAAGCTGTTACTCAAAGCCATTTCATTTATATATATCTCATTTATTCAAAACCTTAAGTATTAATACACTGAAGGTCTGAAGTTCATATCAGAATATGGATTCATTTGCTCTTTACCAATATAAATACAAAAAGATGGCTATTTTTCTGCTCAGTATTAATCATCATCAAATAAGTAATACTCAAAGTCTAACTAATATAGATGAATCCTCAGGAAACTACTTTGGATACTATGTCCAATGATGGATGCAATAAATGTTTCTGGAGATTAAACAATACCAAAAATAACTACTTTTTTCCACTCAGAATAAAATTCAAATATGGCTGAAAAGAGAGGAAAAATAGCTGTTCACAATTACTAAGATTTTAGTTAAATATTTTATGATTGGGCATTATACCTAATGAATTCTAAAAGAAGAAATACTTCTGTGGATAGGAAGTATATAAATCTTAACATCTTACTAGTAATAATGAACTAAATAAATATTAAGATATATGATAATTTGGAGATGGACTCCAATCAAGATTACTTATTTGGATTCCAATCTCATCCCTAAAAGGGTTTCACGATAGCTTATAACTACAGACAATATAATAATTACATGATCAAGATGAATGTGCACTACTCAATTCAACAGATGGTTATTAAGCACCATAGACACAATCTGTGACATAATAATAAACTATTTTTAAAAAAATTTATAAATACTTTAAAAAAGAATTCTATTATAAAATGTAAATAAGAAACTTGATTATCATTACTATAAATCATTCTTGTCTGTTCTATGAGAGGATATTCACTGGGCCACAAAGTTCTATATATAAGTTGGCAGGAGTAGGCAAACTACTATAGAGGTCCAGCTGCCTGTTTTTATAAGTAAAGTTTTACTAGAATTCAGTTACACCCATTCATTTATTGTCTGCATTCAGACTGTAATGGTAGAGTTGAGTAGTTAACGGAAACCCAATGGCCCGCAAAGCCAAAAATAGTTACTATTTGGCCCTTTAGAAAAAGTGTGTCAACCCCTGATAGGGTATCAACTACTATAACACAAATTCAAAATTAATACTCTGCATATAGATGTAGGCTTCTGCTCATGAAAATACTTCTTGGAAAAGTACAATTCAGTAGTACAAACAATTTAGTAATAATACAGTACAATTTAATGTGAACAAACCTTTTAAGGTACTTTTATGTATTCTAGAAGCTTCTACCTAAGAATAAATGAATGACATACCAATTACAGATGCTTGTTTTGATACTCTAAATCTTTCCAGCCTTGAGTTACTACAATATGAACTTGAAATTTTTAAAGTTGGGATTTTCAAAAATATTTTACCATCTTCAATTTATATTTGCCATAAATAAATTTGTGAAAACTAGTTTTTACTGTGAATAAAATTTAAATATAAAAAATCAAACTATAAACTAAAATCTAAAATTCCTACACATAGCCCAAGCTATTCAACTTCACAAACTTTTTTAAATTTAGTATTTATACATATAGGTGAATTTTCCCCAACTATTTATTTGATTTCAATTTGAAATCAAATTTCTATACTCCTTAAACATAAAATGCTTGACCTTACAGAATTCACTGTGTGGTGGCTCACGCATATAATCCTAGCAATCCAGAAGGCTGAGGCAGGAAGATCACTTGAGCTCAGGAGCTCAAGACCAGCCTGAACAAGAGCAAGACCCGGTCTGTACTAAAAATAGAAAAAATTAACCAGGCATGGTGATGCACGCCTGTAGCCCTAGCTACTGGGGAGGCTGAGGCAGGAGGATCGCTTGAGCCCAGGAATTTGAAGTTGCTGTGAGCTAGGCTGACAATCATGGCACTCTAGTCCAGACAACAAAGTCCAACACTGTCTCAAAAAAAAAAAAAAAGAATTCACTGTTTAAGCTGAAAAATAGTAAAATAAATGCCTATATGCCCTTTACCTACATTTACCAATTAACATTTTGTTTTATTGTATTATGTTATTGACTTCATAATATTTACTAATTCATCATGTACCTCTTTTAAGAATAAGGATACTCTGTTATATAAGCACAATTGCATTATCATACCTAATTTAATAAACACTCCACCATATCATCGATATCCACAGTCCATATTTGAGTTTTTACAAATATCCTAAAAGTGACTTATCTAGTTCTTTTTTCAATCTAGCATCCAATTAAGGTTTACATACATGCTAATTTCTGAGAGACAATGACCAAATCTTTCCTTAAATGATCTATTTGTAAATACTATGTTCTCTCTTTTTTCCATAAATTTGTTCTCTGGAAAAACTGTAGGAACTCAATTTCCCTGGTACTTTCCTGCCAGAACCACTCATCAATGGAAGGATATCTTGACAACAGTGTGAGAAAACTGGATTTCCAATTATTTCTGTGGATTCTGTTTTCCCTATGAAACTAACTAGAATGAAACTGTAATCTTATCTTGGATGGTTAAAACTTACTATAAATAAATACCTAAGCGATATTGATTAATTATCAAAGGAAAAGTCTTATGACCTGCCAGGACTCAAGAAGTTAAATTTTAATATCATCACCAATAACATAATAAAAATCATGAATAATTAACCAAATATATCATTTTATAAAAAGAAACGACATTTTATAAAAGTCTAAAGAGTGATCTCTACTGGTCACTGAAAAAGCCAGTTTTAAAAGACTAAAAATACGTATTTTTAAATGTATTTAAACAACTTTATAGCTCATTAAGTTGAATAAAGTTTTAATCATTCCATAAAAAGACTGGATAATTTATGCTTACGCATTAAGAAACTGACTTCTTCAGCAATTAGATTCTATGCTTTCAAGATTTTACTAAAGTGTAAAACTTATATTTTAAATAATGCTTTATTATAACAATATTATAGAAAATAATTTCAGAATAATAACTACAAATTTTTTCTTAATATTAATGTAATAAAAGTATATGAAGATTTTAACATTCTCCCCTAACTTCTCTTAAGTTCAAATTGGAGCAATTTTTCATTGCTAACTGTCTGAGAAACTGAGATTTCCAAAGGGAATACTGTCGAATTTATAAAAACAAAAAGATCAGTCTTCTAGTTCCTCATTTTCAACATATTTTCTATATTGTTAATTATGCTTGAACTCAGACTATTTTTCAGTATAAATTATACACGAGGTTTAACGAATAGAGACCTAAATCTGCAATTGCCTTTACTGAAACCAATGAAAAATCTATACACAGTAATGAAACTGGCATGCAAATAAAAGAACTGTCAAGACATGTATTCCTAAAAATAAGCCTACAATAACTATTTTAAAGGCTGTGTGTGGTCTCACCCATATATTTTGGCAAGATGCACTTTCTCCAACCACAGTTAGATTCATCCAAAAGCAGTGGCACTGGAGAGCCTCTGTCTCACCTGTCAAAGTTGAAAAACGTTGTTCCAAAGACCACCATGAGTCCATGGAGAAAAGCCACAGTGCTACAGCTGTTATTGATAAGTAGTTTCTAAAGAAGAAAAAAACTTTAAGCAATTAAGGAAATCATCCTTAATAAAGATAAAGACAATGATATTCACATTTAAATGATGAGATGACAATTACTGTGCCAGTTCTGAAATAAAACACTGGCAATTTATATATTGGAATACTCATACTCAGACAGGATCTTTTACAAGCAACTTATCTTTTGTATTATTCCTCTAATAAAACTTCTATACATTAGTTATCAATTCAGAAACCTCTTACTATGTTCCCTTATTTAAACCTTAAACAGCCTCCTTTATAAAACTTCAAAATTCATCTAAATTACTAAGACACTAATTTCGTCAAAATTGCTGAAGTCTGACAGCTATGAGCACAGCAGATTAAGATTTATAAACGGAAATCCTAAGTATATTAAAATATGATTTTTTTCAAAGATGCGTTAATATCTTTTTCAGCCACATTATAAAAGCAGTTTACATTTTTGCTTTAGACCAACCTCCCTACAAAGTAAAGCACATGGACTGATTGGTAAACTATAGGTAGATTAACATAAAAAGCAAGAAAAACCATTACTTTGAAAAGAACTATGCCCTAAATCAACAATTCATGCCCTACGCCCAACCTAGCAATAAAAGACAACTTAATACAACTCTAAAGAAACATACCTGACTACACGAAAAGTTTAATCACAATGAATATCTCAAAATTCAACTTATTTTTCCCTCTAGATGACAGTATCTAAATAACCCTACTTAGCACTTAAACAATCCAATTGCAAAAGAGAGGGAGTGTCCTTCTGTGCCCTTTCCAAGAAAGCTAATATCCAAAAGGTTCTCATTATAAAAGTTTCACCTACAACCAAGTCCCATAGCACAACGGCAAAGTTACAGCAGTGCTTCAATGAACTATGATGCCCGCAGTTTCATTTACTATATCCTCTAAATACAAAGGTTCTAAAAAGATTACTTTCACTTCTCCTTAGATACATCAACTAGCATAGTTGGAATATTATTTTTCTCTGGTTTTGTCAGTAGCATGTTTGATATAAATTTTATTAAGTGGTAGTGTATGTAACATTGCATTGTGGGTAGTAGTTTCCTGCCTTAGTCTAGCCACATCCTCAGCTGTCATATGAGCATGTTTCCCATATTTTCAGCAAGTTCTCGCCTTTTTTTATTCTTACAAAAATGACAGCATTAAAAGATGAATTGCTCCAATAATTATAAGAAACATGAATTACTTACACAGGCTACATTAAACAAGTATGGGTCAGACTGCATTTCAAAGTATAATTCAAGAAAAAAACATAGTAATTCTCATAATTAAAGTGTTAATGCTATGAGAAAAATGTGTTAAAAGTAAATTAGCATAAATGAAGTATTCAAGAAACAAAAATAGCTAAAAGAAAGAATATCTCTGTAATCAGATGCCAACAGTATCTAACAAATGAGGTGTAATATATCAGAATATAACCATTTGCAATGAATGTTAAGAGCTTCAAATCGACCACGTAGGTATTCATAAGTAAGGATTAATGTCAACATCCCCTACTAGAACGTTAAAAATCTACTTTGAGATTGTATAGAAATCTAGAAAAGGAAAGAAAAACCTAAAAATCCTGGAGGAGAGAAAGAGAGGGGAAAAAGGAGGAGAGAAAGGGGAGAGACGGAGAGAGAGGGAGAGATTGAGATTGATTTAGTATTTTCTCTTTTAGCATCCAATTTCCACATAATCTAACATTTAGATAGCTGCTAAAACTAAGCAAATGAAGTTGTTCAAAGGATCAAGGAAATGGTGCCGAGCTGGGTTGTTATATGATCTAATTAAACAGGAAAAAGAAGGGAAAGTACTCTCATTACAAAAAGTGCCACAAAATAATAGCCGTGTACATATGCAACCAGGCACATGTGCATGCAGTTGTGTACATACACATATACTTCATTAAAACAAGTAAGTGCAATTAATCTCCCATAACCGTAATTTAAAATATGAAACTATACATATTTGACTAACGCAAAATATTTTAAGTCATTAATATAAGGCGAATAAATGCTATATAAGCTTAAACAGCTACACATCAAATTTAAAAACAGAAAATTTGTCAGAAAAATAAAATAAGAAAAAATAAATCATCACATACCAAGCTGAAACAATAAATTAAGAAAGCTCCTTGCTAAAACCTCATAATCAGAACATTTTTCAGTCAAATTAGGACTTCTACAGTTTATAAAATTCTTACATGGAAACCATTTGCTCCTACTGTTTTTCAATTAAAAGAAAAACAGAATAGTAGCAGTAGAAGATTAAAACAATCCTAAAAAAAGATAGCATAGAAATGAACACAATATTGATAAAGTAAAACTAAAGTATTACATATAATCATTAGTTGAGAAAATAATTCTAAAGATAACGATGAAGACGTGCAGCATTTAAACACATACTATTACATTCTAAATGTCTTGGTATTTTAAAAAGTTTGACCAATTGTGACAAATTTGATTAAATACAAAGTAATAGGAAAGCAAGATACTAATTTCTTGAGTTGTTTTTTTTAATTCATTTCAAAAAATCATTTTCATGGCATTAAAGTGCATAACTCATATAGTATACCTACACTTGTTGCTTATTCCAACACAGCAAGTACTAACATATCCCCCAAAAGGATGAAGTTTTAACGGTCTTTAAAAAGAAAAAAAAAAATGTTTTTTCCATTTCTGATTATAAACAAGGTAAATCTATAATGAAGAGCTTTATTTGCAGTGACTTTTCTGAATCAATCCCTCTTGATCACATGCAGTAAACCATTTCTAATGAAACATACTCTCAATTATCAAATGTGTACCAGTTATCACTATTGTTTTTAAATTTTTACCACAAAGCAATATGTGCTCCAAAGAGAATACATTTTTTATTTGGGGGGGAAATATGTGTGGATAATGAATATACAAACTTTAAAGCACATGATTTCACTATCTTTCTCCACACAGAATTTGATGGTCTCACACAGGAGAGAAAGGGCATATTCAACAATATCTACTAAACTCTTAAGCAATAAGAGTGATGATCGTGACCCAAAGATTATGTGCAGGAAGGTTACCTGCAAAAAGAAAACAAGCAGTTAAAAGATAAATAGATATTAAAAATTATTCAAATTCATATCAGGTCAATTTGGAGGGCCAAAGTATACATAATAAAAAATTTTAAGGTAGAGAATATTCAGCAAAAAGTTGCGGTTGTAAGACATACATGTCAGAAAATCCTGATGCATAAACATTCTAAAAGAAGAAAACCATTTGCTTATCATACTACAGCAGCTACCTAAATTTTTCCAATTGCCTGATTCTGCCATTATATGTACATATGGAACTATGTTTGGAAATTCCACAAATTATATAGACAAAAACCCTCCTTTTATTTACTCTGAATACTAATTAGAGACATAGATCATACTGGCACACCTTATTTATGAAAGAGAATAACTGAATAATTTTTCTCTCCTTTGCATGAATAACTGCATGTTAAATAAAGGAAAGCTTTTACTTTTCAATGTAAAGCCCGTTTACATGCACAAGAAGGCATGATAAATCTATATTTAAAATAAAACACCAAAATATATTTCTGCTTTTTTATCACTGAAAGTTTATTCTGAAAACGTTCTGGACATTTGAATAATGAAGGATTAAAATCATTCCCATATTCTCCCAGTGTATTTTGGGAAAATCATTTTTTTTTTGTCAAGAAACTTATGAGCATGCTTGTACAGTTATCTTTAATATGAACCAAAAGCAGATAATGAACTGTGCTAAGAAGAACATACACAGGGATATTTTAGTTCTAACACCCTTCTGAGTGTTTCCCCAGCCCTCACTCCATTGTATGTGCCAAATAATCTTTTGTAATTCACTGTCTCCGCCTACTCTCGCAGTCATTTACTTCACGCCACTCCTAGTTACTATCACACTAAGAAGAAGTCTAACATGCAAATTCAGACTGGCATGGATAAATGGCAAAAAATGCCTAGAAAATTGGTCTGTTCGCCTTTATAATTTTTGTTGAAAAATACTCCATCGCTCCCAACTGATGAAAACAGGAAGCTCTATTCATAAATATAAAATTCAATGCCTATGATATACAATCATCCTAATAAGAAAATGAGTTCTATACATACTTGTCCAAAGGGGCAAAAAAGTAGATAGTTTCCCAAAGATGTTTCCAATTTTCTTCTGAATCAGAATTAGCAAATCGAGACGACTAACATACTGTCTGGGTACATTATTCCTTACTATACGCAGCATTTTGTAATTTATTTCAAAGCTTCCATTATAAACAAAAAAATACAGCTTCTGTTAACCCACTCCATTCTGAGCTCATAAAATCTAATACTGAACAATTTAAGTTACAAAGTAAAGTATTTTACTTTATATGTGAAAGATTTGCTAGCAAAAGCTCTGTTAATGTCAAAACAAACTAAAGAATTATATAAAATACATTTCTTTGAAAGAGAAAAATTATGATCATAAAGAAAACCAAATTCATCCAATAAACTATATTATAATTCTTGCCATTCATTTTTTTAAGATTTTCAAACTAGTCATGAGATAAAGGTATACATAAAACACTATATTTAATCTTTATTGCAGGAGCTGTCGTCTAATATTGATAATAAACTAGACAGACACGAATGTTTGTAAAGGAATCCCCAGACTAACAGTTTCATGACAGCCAATTACAGTCAAGCTCAGCAAGTAGTTTGCAACCAGACTTTAAGAAAGGTAAACTTTTTTACAATGAGTTACAGATTCACAAGTTTAAGAAGACAAGAAAAAGGAAAACAGAAGGAATCCAGCCACCCAGCAAATATGAAGCAGACCCCAGAATGTGATACAATCCAAAGATGTAAATTATTGTAAATCATCACTGTTGTTCAGAATTTCACACAGCCTCTCGAGCCAATTTTTCTCATTTTTCCAAAATACAATAATGAACTAAAAAGAGGAGGCAAAAAAAAAACAGAAAGAAAGAAAGACAGACAGAAAAGAAAAGAAAAGATAGGGGGTGGTAGAAGGGAAAGCCCTTAACTGCAGAGCTCTGCTCTACAAATGCTTAACCTTACAGGAGTTGGGCTCCTTCAGCATTTGTATTCTATCCAAATCCTCATGAGTCACAAAAATTAAAAAGCTATATCCTTCTGGATGCCAGGAAAGGCCTTACCACAAGCCTTTTGTCAGAGAGAGAGAGAGAGAAAGAGAGAGAGAGAGAGAAAAAAAAAAAAGCAAAGGGGAAAAGCCACAGTGGTAGGCAGTCCCACTTTACTTTGAGTACTGTGAGGTCACAAACCACATGATTCTGCCTCTCCAGTAATAGTGCTTGCAAAAAAAAGGAGTTTTAAAGCTTTTGCTTTTTTGGATTGTGTGAATGCTTCATTCGCCTCACAAACAACCACAGAACCACAAGTGCGGTGCAAACTTTCTCCAGGAGGACAGCAAGAAGTCTCTGGTTTTTAAATGGTTAATCTCCGCAGGTCACTACCAGCCACCGAGACCAACAGAGTCAGTGAGTGCTCTCTAACCACAGTCTATGCAGTAATAGTAGGTCCTTCAAATATTTGCTCATTCTCTTTTTGTTTTGTTTCCTTGCTTTTCACATGTTACCAGCTACATAATTTCTTGACAGAAAAAAATAAATATAAAGTCTATGTACTCCAGGCATACTGTAAAACTAAAACAAGGTTTGGGTATGGTTTGTATTTTCAGTTTAAGGCTGCAAGCAGTATTTACAACAGAGAATACAAGTTCTATCTGAAAAAAAAAGGAGGGACTATGGCATCAAACAGCCTCTTCAGCACAGTGACACCATGTCAGCAAAACTTCTTTTGGGGTAAGTGTTATCATATTTTAAAATCCTCTAAGATATGAACCTGTTAAACATAAAAGTATGATTCATAGATGAACTGCTAGCTTTTCCAGATAACAGTATATTAAAGATCCTAATAATACTATTTTTTTGCATTAAAAATTGGAAAATAAAATTGCTGTACATATTTGGATTTAGAATATGTAACTTAACTAATTCTCGGAATAATGACTTGAAATAGACAAAATTAAATTATCTCAAGTTAATCAAAATGTTTTCTAGAGTTATAGAAATGAACATGTTAAAACAGTAAAAGAAACAGTTTAATATTCTCATTAACCCTCACCAGAATAAAAATTAGATGCTAAATTAATCAAAGTATTATAAATTATTGACTCCGGCAGCTCCCAATATCTGAGCAAACTTCAAAAAGGATGCAATTTTACAAAATAACAGACCACAGAATTAACTCAACATCATGGTCTACCATGTATAACACAGAAATAAACCTGCAGCACAGTTCACATTTTAACTAGCTCAGCTAAAAGAAATCTATTTATAATTCTAAGCTACATAACAAGGTATCTAAATAAGTTTGTTTCTAAACAACTTTATATAATTGAAGCACACATTCAACTGAAATAAAATGATAAATAAATCATAGTCATTTTTAAAAGTTTTACAGTTGCCCAGGATATTAAAAAGTTCACAGAAGTCTTTTAAAACTTACGTGCATTTGTATTTTTCTATGTAATTTTAATTTTATATCTATACAGAATTACTCATACGTAGAACTTCTTATAAACATACAGCAAACATTGAAATGTCTAAGATTCTTTTAATCATATACTCAAACCCACCAAAATGAATACCACTTAGTCTCATGAAAAATAAAGCTCCACAAGGATACCCTGCATGATTTAAAAGAGCCATACCTATTAAATCATGCTGGACTTCAAAAGAAAACAGGCATAATATAGTTCCTTAATATTTAATTTCAAGTTAGTGTTGATACAGATATGTAAATGACTTCAACATTCATCAGCTGACAACAGTATTATAGTTAAATAACTAAACACTTACAAGATTCTCTTTATGATGTCCAGCATGTTCCAAACACAAAGTGAGTTTTTCAAAATTTTCCTTTATCGTTTAAAATAAATCCTTTTGCTATGTATACCTATATTAACTTTGCTTTTAACTTACAACTAACGACTGGAGTTTCCCTTACTCCTCCTACTTCACACATTTTAACTGGCTGCTACTAGAGGATCAGTCTTAGTTTAGGTCAAAGAGAAATAATTAAACCTGAAGGAGAAAAAAAGTTTTCTCTTAAAGGGTGGGGAAAATGTACTTTGTATTTTACAAAAAATGTAAAATTACTGTAGTGACTCCTTCAATAGCTATAAGTGGGCTGCCTCAGTTATAATACATACAATGTAATAATCACAGATTATTTTAAAAATTTAATGGAGGTTATTAAGCATTACTCTAAAAATTTCTATATTAAGGGAGCAGAATATAAATACAACTAGGCTGCATTACAGCACATTTTATAATTATAGCTTATACATGGGAACTTTTATTATTACTACCCAAGAAATGAAAGGAAAAAGATGATTAAACTATTGTTATAATGGAGGGATAACTTGAAACAGGATTAACAAAGATATCGAGGAGGGATAAGAGAAGCAGTTAAGTTACTCTTTCACAATATTACTCTGCTTTTTATAAAAAATATATATATTTTTTTCTAACCAGATCAGGAACAAAAAGAGATTTCAAGGAACACTTCCACTTTAAAAATAAAGCTGTCACAAATAATATATTAGAATGCCTCTTATTCTGTCATATCAGGGGTCTTATATTTCTGTGACATTCTTAATAACTATTCTGCATTAAAATTTCCAAAACTTGACCAAGTTTCTAAGCAAGGTATAATAGTAAACCAAATAAAGATCATCTTCTGTTGCCTGTCATATTTTTTTAACATTCTAACTAACTCTTCCTCTTCTGAAAGCTGATTTCACCCTTCTTTCCCCCACCCCCCAAATAGTATCTTAGAGCCTGGATAGAGAACTTAACATGAACCCATAACACCAGACTAATTACAGGTGAGTAGTGGACATTATGTATAGGTTACCATCACATTGCAAACATTTCCCCATTCTATAATCTATTTGAAGTCTAAAACCTCAATTCAGGCTTTAAATTCTTATATAATGATTATTACAACTACCTAATGAAATTTCCTAAGTATGTGCCTCAATTTTGTAAAATAGTTAAAAAGAAAGTTCAGGCTTTTTCTAGATGAGAGACAAAGCGCACATTGACCAATTGCCTCACCTCAAATACAATGAGGGAAAATGTGTGTGTGTGTGTGTGTGTGTGTGTGTGTGTGTGTATGTGTGTATGTGTGTGTGAAAGAGAGAGATAGAGACTGAGAGAGAAACAACAGAGAATGGGGGGAATCTCAGTGACCTGGATCTCTCAGTATCCTTTTACCTTAAATTAATCAAAAAATTTCAACTATACTATTCCAATCTATCTGCTATTTATCATAAATTAAGCCTGCTGAAAATGATAGACGTGACTGACTCATGGAGTATGTTATAATTAAAAGTTTATTTATGAAAATATATCAGCTGACTGATTAAATTTCTACAAAAAAACTTTTGTAGCTGACCACAGTAACTGATTGAACGTGATGTGTGAACACTGATTTCCAAAACAATAGTTCTGGTTCATATCAACAATAATAATTTTATAGTTTCAAGATTTAGTAGTGACAAAGTTTTGTAACTTGCTTCTAAAATAAGAGAGCTAAATTCCAAAATCCAGGGAGAAGAACTAAAAAGTCAAGAACAAACATACAGTACCACTCTAATAAATATATAAAGCTAAAAATGCCAATGTAATTCCCAAAGATTCATATTAAAAACTATTTGGAGTTATAATAAATAATCCTAATTTTACATAAAAATTGTTAAAGATTTCACTTTTAATTTTTAAAAATGTTTTGAAATATAAAAGACTCAAAAGAAATCACAGAAAAAGATCTGGTTAGTCTGTGTGAAACTGATGGTCTCTAAATCACAAGAAAGGCATGAAATACACATGATTTATATTATGTATTTTAGTTCTTTTAAAAGAACAAAATATTAATCTATTCAATTACACCCTTCGAGCTAATCACTGATAGTCTGACTTGTTTAAATCAGTCATGTTAAAGTTAAATTCAGTAAGATAGAAATGTTCCAGTTTGTTAAAAGAACACTGAAATATCAGATGGTTAAATAAACTGCGAGGTAGGGGCACCTAACTCACTGAAGGCACTAAGATTTTATCAAACACACAGAATTAATCTTTATTGAATAGAACCATTCACAAATCAAAACTCACTGTACTTCAATACTTTCAAGCAGCGCTAATCAATTACAAACCTTTTCTAGTCCTTCAAAACTCATGTGCTTTCAATTTTACACACTGGTGGTCCTCAAGTACTGTATTGGGGCTGAGTTAAGACATTCTGTATCACAACTTTTTTTTCCAACAAATATTCATCTAGAGGGCTTTTTTTCCCCTCTCAAGAGCTGCTCACATGAAAACTGTGGTAATATTTTTATACTGTACTTCTTTGTTGAAGCAAAAGGTTAGGGGTTACCTAAATACCTCAACTGTATATATATATAAAAAAAGGAAAAGGTAAGTATTCATATAAAAAAATCTAATGGGACTGGATTATTTATTTTTGCATTTCCGATGATTAATGATGCACCCATGCATACTTGAAAACTGATGGCAAAACAGGGTAACATCTCAAATTCCTTTCCAAAGCATACAAATACTAACCCTCCATGCTATTCTAACCCTTGTTCCAGAATACTAAGATATGGCAACTCTAAGTCAATAGTGAAGTCATGCAAAAGCTCATCAAAAGCATTAAAATTGCAAATGCTATTACCTAACAACCTTCAGAGATATATTTACATAAACAGTTCACTGAAACAGTCTACCTCTAGTGTCTCTTTAAAAATATTACACGTGGCCAAATAAACAAATGCCATCAATTCAATATGAAAAAAAAAATCTTTCCTGTAAATACCAAAATTGTAATTGTGACAAAGCATCACCACTTTTTCTACTCATTTACCATGTCAGACTTATTATTAATCAGTTGCTAGCAAATCCAATAGTAATTTAGGCAGGGACTTCCCAATAGATTACCTTAATGCACTATTTTTTTCTCCTACACCAATGGACTCTTTAACTTCTACTGAAGATAAAATTCTATCAAAAAAAAAAAAACCCCTGTCATTAAACTCCCATAATAAAGATAATAATAAACTCCAATACTTGGTATTTTCCAAAGAATAATATATTCTAAGTTAACTGTCTAAAATATGTGAAAATTCTTCATCAAATCTGAAATACTTAGCATTTTAAAACAAATCTTTAGAAAAGGAAGTCTCACATAATGAAATTATATACTTAATATAATCTCTTGCCATTTCAAAAAGATTATGGAATTCACTGAATATGCATTTTGATTAATGTGTTACAATTCAAAAAAATCACTCGGAAACTCTATACCTTATTGAAAGGGAGTTTCCTTAAACTTTTAACCACAGTCAACCACAAACTTTTGTCCATTCAACAGCAAATACACATAAATGTATAGACCGTACACAAAATGTACGGTCTATACATTCCCATAAAACTTTTTAAAAACCTGTATAGCAATTGAGATTAAATGCTCTTTTATTATATTGTATACAATATCTTCACTTTATGTAGAATTCTTAAGAATTTCCTCCTCTTTATACTATTTATTAAGGACATAGGACTCAAGGTTTGGAACAGTGTTACATGGATATAGACAACACGGTATCAAACATTCTAGGTTTTTGTTCTTATTGTTGAACAGAAGCTTAACTCTAAAGCACAAATTTTCATAAACATGCTTTCTTCTACTAATAAATAGAAACATCATTTAACATGATGTGAAAAACAATCCCCAAATAAGAGGAGCTGTAGAATTAAGAGAGTCCTTTAAAGGCTAGTTGCTACATAAGTATTTATTACATTCAGTGGAAAAAAATTGTTATTCATGCACTTCCTATATTCTATATTCTTGTTAATATTCATAAATTTAATATATAGCCAAGGATCAAAAATCATCAGAAGTGTAATTTGGGCTCTAAATAAAAGATGGTAAGTGTTAGTCTGCCTTATTAAATAGTATCCTCTTTTAAATCAACTGCCGACAAAACAAGGAAATCTTCAAAATAAAAGAAGTATTCTTGTATCTTCAAGATACGAGAAGTGAATGCAATTTTCAACAATGTTTAAGATACTTAAAAATTATACTGATGTTAGAAAATTTACCAAGTTAACATTATTCTCAGAACTGTATTTAAGATTATTTTGGCAACTGGTTTAAAGACTTATCTCAGCAATTCCTATTGCCATTTCTCTTAAGAAATTATACATAAGACTTACATTAGATTAGCGACATTCCAAACAAAATATATCTAAATATTCTATGCAAAGCGAATAATTTTTGCCACAAAAAGAAATAAATTAATTTTACTTTACGTTTCAGTTACGTTGACTTTTTTTAACATCAGTGGTGTCTATCAGAACCACTATACCATCAATTATAAACATATATTCACATAAAAGACTAAGTTAAAAAGCCAAGAACTTAAATACACATTTATAGGTTCCCCTAAAATTACATGAACCATGAGTGTGACAAACCATTATTTACATATTCGTTATATTCGTATATCTTACAACTTAATCTATTTTGTGGTTCAGTAAAAGAAAAAAAAAAAGGAAAAATGCTAGCCAAGTCATAATAACAATCATCAATAAGGTTTTAAAAATATACATGCATACAGTTTTTCTTTGGAAAAACTAGAATAATGATGTGGTATTCTACAGAACTTCATGTGGACATGGATGTATTTTTATACAGAAACAAAACAGTTGCCACATATATTCAACTTAAATTTCTTTTGGCTAGCAATCTGGCTTAAAATTTTTAAATATAGTATATACATACGCATGAGTGTGAATGCATACACAGCAGTGACTACGGAACTTGAAATAATGATTATAGGCCACGAAAAAAAATTGTAAATTATTTAACTGAGGTATTGTTTGTAGTTCTTTCATGAAAGATAATCATTTTTTGCATGTATGTTAACAGAAAAATGTTAGTCTATAAAACCAGTAACAAAGATTAGGCCTCTACTAGGAAATTCAAGGCTAAAATAATCAATACCATACTCGTAAAACCCAAGGACATTATTTTCCAGTTATAAAGTTAAGTAACAATAATTAGAAACTGCCATCAGTTAAACAAATTATTACAGTTTACAGGGGCAAATATGAATGAAATTAATCTGCTAATAGATCCCTATTTATGAATATTATCTCAAAGAACATCTCTGGCTTGGAGCTAAACAGGTATACTTTCTATATATTTTCTCATTAACCAGTAACCTGGGTAAGCAATTTAAGCATTGGAATTTTAATTTTTGATATTTTTGTATAATAATTACTGTAACTTTCTTTTTAAATTTCTGTACTGAACTTTCTAATTTAAGACTTCAAATTCCCAGGATAATCTTTAAGGAAAAATATATTATTATTTCTACCAAACGATTAAAAATTATTTAAATTAATCTAAACAATGTGGTTTCACTTTGAAAAGGATCATCATATTTATCTTATTTTACTATGTAATAATGTGCTACATTTTACAATTACTATTTCAACCCATTGCTGCATCACTGTAACTTGATCCTAGAAAACAGATGCACAAGTTATCAAAAAGGTATAGGTTGCAGATTTGCTTTGATCAACAATAATTTTATTATAAGATATCTTATGTAAATACAGCCCAATAATAACTATTTTTGGAGAAAAGTGAATTCTCATTTTATTTCATAAACTTCTATCCGATTATAGATATTTACAATAGTATAGGATCACAGAAAGAAAACTTCTTTATACTGATAATCCACATTATATTAATCACTATGTTTTCCATAAAACTGATAACTGTAAATGTAAGCATTTCATAAGAAGGACCTAACCACCCAATTCAAAACTATTAAGACATTATAAGGTTTTCTATGAGAAAACTCCCATCCACACAGTAGCATCCTAACATTAGGTAAGATAACTATTTACAAAATATAATCTAGTAAGATTAATTTTTACCTCTCATGAAATTTGTAAAGCTTTTAGGTAACTCAGCTTTTAAAAAAATGTAGGGGAAAACTGCTACTGCTGTTACAAATACAAGAGTCAATACAATATGAAAATATTTAAGAAAATAAGCCATAAAGCCGACACTACTTACAAAAACAATGTACAACAGTAAATTTGTAAAACAATGTAAACAATGTAAACATACATAAAAGTCAATGTAATCCAACCTTTGATCATTAATCTAGTCTTTTCTCCATAGCAGAAACTCCTTTTTCATATTACAAACTCAGGATTCTTTACATTCTCCCAATTTTTAAAACTAAACACATATACATACATACACACACTCTCTCTTGGTAATTTAGGAGGAAAACAACATTTTAAAAACATTTTACCACTAATATCTACCTCATTTAAAAAGCATTACTATCTTAGCTTGGTAAGGACAATGAATATTGTAAGAATAACTTCATTTTGATTTAGTAGTAAAGATTTAACAATATAGTTCCCTTTTAACATGCATAAGAATATTGCAGAATATTTTGTATACCAATATGGTTAGAGAAAACACATGAAGAGATTTTTTTAAAATTCCATTCACTAATACTAATTCCATTCACTAATTTTCTTTAGTTTAATACTAAAGAAAATTTAGAGCCATGTGCTAATTATTAGGTTTATTTTTATTTTCATAAATATTCTGGATCTTTCAAGGTACAGTTAAATAAAAATTAATCTATGAAGATACACTTAAATATGTTTTAAAAAGAACAAAATATTTGGCTTAAATTGCTAAATTATTTAATTATTAAATGATTAAACCACTCTATATATATAAAAAAATTTTAATGAGACTTATTCAAATCATTTTCTTGGCTATGAAATTAAATCATGTGCTCCAACAAATAATGTAACACAATTTTTTATGAAGTATTTATTTACAAAGTAATTATAAATTACATGTACAAAAAGATAGGATGGGATTTTCTGTAATAAAACTTCATTAGTATATGTAACTCAAATTTTCTACTTTTCTTTAAACTTTCTTCACCAAAATACCTGGTCAATTCACTCCATTTTTAATTTTTTAATCCAAAAACATCTAATACTTTCAATACCATTTTAAAGGAAACTTTAAGAAAAATGACCTTATTCATTATTATAAACTGGAATAAAGATATTTTTTGGAAAGCAGCTGTGGAAATAGTGTGATCTGAAAACTTACATATCCAAAACACATGACATAAACAAGAAAAATGCAAACAAAAGCATAAAGTTACCTAGCAATAATAACATAGTGAGAAGTCAACCCTGAGCACAGGAGATAGACATAAGCTTTTTAAAATAAAAGCTCAAATTAAAGCTTGCCTTTTGAACTGCCCAATGAACAGAACAACAACCCAATTACTACAGAATTTTCTTCTAAACTAGCAAGACTGAAAAGAATCACATTTAATTCCTAATTTTGCGATTATAATGTGTGATACTTTCTTTAACCATAAGACCACCATTATTCTAAATTTGCTGGACAGGCTTGCCATTGCATTTTTCCTGTACGTACCTCTTCCTTATCAATTATGGTGTATCTTCAGCATTCGAAGGAAAAAAGCTCCAAAACTTTAACTGCGTTTAAAATACGTAATTAAATCAATATATACAGGGATACTTTAAAAATACTCATTTCTAGAAGGCTAGAAAATCTTATTTTTTAAAGCTGATGCATCTACACATAGAAAGCAACTTTTAGTAAGTTCTTTTGCTACGCCATAATGATCTGCTCCAGAAATTCAAGGGTACATAAAACAACGGGCTACCTGTTCTAGCCATGCTTAGGAATGTGTCCAAATCATTTTTATTGATTTAACCTTTATAGGAATGCTACATATCCTTAGAGCAAAACATTTTGAATGTATTTATAATATGATACACTTCTGAGAAGCCATGAAAAAGAACGCTAAAAACAAACCTAGATACTCTTCTACCTTTAGTTGTAATAGGTTTATTTTTGTTTATTTTAAACACTATCAATGGACTTAAATATTAAATAATTCTATTTGGGAAAACCCACTTTGGCACCACTGTAAGTAGAAATAAAATTTTATTTCAGAGAAAAAAAAGTGCATTTAAGTAAATTCTAACTTTAAGAAATAAAACTCCTGATTTGACAATGATGTCACACCTACAAATTTTAACAGATTCTAAATGCTCCTTTCATACTCTAATTAAATATTAATCATGAAACCTACAAACAAATCAAACTTAAACTTATAGAATTTAGTCCTTATTGAATAAACTAAGTTGTACTCTAGTTTACATTCTGAGAGTTTACACAGAAAGTTTTGTGTAGCCTATCTTTCTAAGCTTTCTGCAAGTGGTACTTTATAAATGGCTTCAGCAGTTAATGCCTGCATTAGGTATGTTTGCCAAATAATAATTCACAATATTATGCTTCCTCACATTATGGTTCATCATTTGTTAACTTAAACCTTACCTCTAAAGAAATTGTACTTTCACTGCAGACTGTTCTCTTAAAAAGGCAAACAACTTTTGAGCATTTCCAGATGTAGCACTCAAAAAAAAGGGAAAGAAAAATCATAGGCAAATTCTCAAAAACTTCTAAAATTATTAACAAAAATGCAGTAAAACTGGAGTCATTATTATTACTTCAGTGATCATCCATAAGTTTAAATTAAGAGCTGATGGTACTATATTTCAAATTAAGAAATTTCAGGTAGCTGCCAGTAGGTAAAACAACCAAACATATTTCAGTTTCAGACAAGATTCTACTGAAATGGAATTTCTGAAGCTCTGACAATTACTGACCATGCAGAAATAATAAGAATAATAATGCTATTTTTTCAAACAGTTAACTTATTTTGAACCTGAGTAATAAAGGTTTGGGTTCAGCTATATTATTTCGTTTCATTAATTTTTCATAAAACATCCAAGCGTGCATGAGATTATGCTAAACTAAAATCAAAATAGTTTATAATGCAGCCTAATTCTGTGGAGCAGGGCTGGGACTAGGGTGAGACCAGGGAGGCATCTAGGGCCCAAATTTAATGTCTGACACAACGTTCAAAGTGAGAGCCTCCTTAACTTTTGTGCCCTAGACATTCTGCTGGCCTCACCCCAGTCCCAGTCCTTCACTCTAGGCACATTAGTATAAACCATTTTGGGCGACATATACTAAGCAGAGTAACATAAAAGGGACATACGGTAGTCTAAAAATAATAAAAATTAAAAATAAGAATATTTATATTAAAGGATACATATCTGTCACAAATAATCTTGCAGAGTAAGATTTGTGGCCTTATTACTTGACTATAAGCTTTTTTTTTAAAAAAAAAAAAAAAGGAGAGTATGTACCATGAAAGATTTCACTGGGCTACACATAATTGCTACAATCCATTGGTATCCAAATCTGGCTGACCAACAGAATTGCCTGAGTAGTAGGTCTTGGTGGGAAGGGTGTAGGGGAGGGAAACCCTTGGGAACTTTTTTAAAACAAAGCTCCTCAGATAAATTAGCTAAGTTTGGGAGCCAAGAAATAGCCAACTTTTAATATGCTCAGAAATAAGCTAATGACAAGATACATATAGAAAATATATTAATTACAAATTGTCTCCTCACTAAACATTCGTAAAACTTGTTCACAAGAAAAACATTATACTTCCTTTCTTTCCTTCCCTTTCTTCTCATGGAGATGTTAGTCAATGGTTATTTGTCTGACAAGTAATATTAATAAGAAAAATAAAGTAAGAAACACAGATGATTCAGTAAGATGAATACAGCCAAAAACAATAATATTTCTATTTTCCTATTAGGCTCAAATAAGTATTCTAAGTACATAATAAATCTATTCCAAAATTTTTTTAACTTATTATTTAGAATTTATTTAAAATTTATTAAGTTTAAACTTTAAATTATTTTAATTAGGTTCCTATTAACATATTTTGAAAAATCAGTGAACCTAACATAGCCCATGATTTTTATAGTGTATACTTTAATTGAAACTGTACTTTTTTTCTATGCTAGCTTTCTTTGTTGAGTGTTTACTGCACCAGGTACTATGCTAAACCCTTTATAAACATTATTCCTTTAATTTTCTCTACTCCCTTATATGAGATGAATATCATAATTATTTACAAATATGGAAACTGAGAATGAGGTAAGGAAACCAGCCCAAGGCCACACAGTTGAAAAACTGAGATTCAAACCCATGTCTTTTAAATCTTAATTACCATTTTACATAGTGTTATACATGATCTTAGTGAAGTTACTTGCTGGTCCTCAATTTCATCTGTAAAGTTGTTAGTTCTCAGAAACAATTACTCTAAAGTTATTAAATTGATCAAACCCAAAAAGTGACAAAATTGTGAGTCTCCAAATTACCCCAATGCATTATCTAATACTGATCAGAAAGATCCAAAGAGATTAAGAAAAAATAAAAGTATATAAGGGATAAAATTTAGGTCAGGCTTGATCAGAAAATGAAAATTTTAAAGAATTAGATAATCCTTCATCTATCGTTATAATCAGTAATCTTATTCAATGTCCCCCACACAGTATATACTTCATGTGATGTGAAAATATCATTTAAGAGTTAAAAATTAAACTCTTAAGTTGAAAACTAAGAATTTATAATCCTACCTGTTTATAAAATTAAAATAATGTTTACAATCATGGGATTTGGTGTCAGATGAGGAGTCAAATCCTAGTTCCTACATTTATCTGTAACATACCCTGTGCCACGTTCTCACTGTCCCATCTAAAAAAGCCTATACCCCCACATGTACACTAAGTGACCTAGACAACCTTAATTTCTAAGTTTTAATTTCTAATTTCTTCAATTTTAAATCAGTTGACATTCTCAAAGATCCACTGATAAGTGTATCTTTTTCTTTGCCTACCAAAAAGGTAGCGTACAAGATTCTAGAAGGGAAATTTTTGACTTGTATTATTCACCCCAATATAATCCACAACCAATTCTACATTATTACTCAAAACAAAAATTCTCAGAGAAGCCACAAAAGAGCTCTAGCTGCTTTTTCCTTGGCAGAGGGAATAAAGCTGAGATTATATTTTTCAGTCAATATGGTTCCACTGAGAAAAGATGCCCTGACTAGAAGCCATAGGCGATGACAGTTAGATAAGACATTTTTGTAAAAATAAAGAACTGAGAAGAGAAAAGCTGTTGAGGATCTACAAATGTGAACAGACTTCTCTAATCATTCTGTACCCACATTTAGTTTGATAGGTAATGTTTCAATTATCAAACTAACAACTTTAAAAAGCCTACATAAGGTAGAATCACCTATTAAAATTAAATACATATGCAAGTATAAAATCATAGCTACTACATTTTAGAAAAGGAAACATAAATTTTCATATTAACTTTAATTAGAAACATCCATTGAAAAAGGTGAAAAGTGAATTTGTCTTGGCAACTTCATAAGGAGCACAATGGGGTAAGACTCAAGGTAAGAGAAAGAAAGCAATGAAATGGGCAAAATGTAGTAGAGATGAAAATAACTACTGAATAAAAGACAGTTAAAAGTCGTCAGTAGTTGCAGTATTATTACAAGTTCTCAGATTCTGGTACCTTACCTGGCAATGGAGACAACAAATTAGAAAAAGATGTGGTTAGAAATAAAAGGTGATAGGGTAGGATAATTTACTGTCTTTAGTTTAAACTCCCCAAGTGTTCATGCTTGTTTCATCAGAGGCCACTAGAAAGATGTGAGAACAGAGAGACAAAAGGTTTTGTGTACAGAACAGCCAACCAAAGAAGCAGAGAATAAACTTACAAATGGCATGGTGATTCAGTACTCATTAATCCAGTATAAAAAATTGAGACTGAATGTGGAAAACCTGGGCAAGTTGAACAGATATTACAGAGAAACTAGCAAAAGAATTTGGCAACAGAGTTACTGGAAGAGGCAAAGAATAAGGAAAATGAGATTGCAGCCTGGGACAGAATGGTGATTGTGCCAATGATCATAAGGAAAATGGCAAAGAGTTTAAGTATTATAGAAAGAGATCTGTCTTTGTCACTATTAAAGTTGTGATTAGTGAAAGAAAAGTATACTAAATTATATACAACAAAATCTCAATTTTTAAAAATTATATAGGGGTGTATGTATATCAGAGGAATCCAAACTAGTAATAATAGTGATGCTTGGAGAGTAGTAAAATTATGGAAGACTTTTTTGAGTTTCTTTTTTTCATATTTGCCAATATTTTTCAACTAAAAAACATGAATATTTATTACAATTTTTAAAATATAGTTAATAGTACCCACTAATGTTTCAAAAGCTTATTTTTCCTGAACCCATACAACACATTTGATACAGGGAACAATGTTTTAATTTGTTCATGCTCAGGTGGTAAGAAACAGAACAAAGGCCTCCAATTAGAAACTATTTGTAAGTTGGAAAATCATCCTCACAAAAACCATAGAATCTTATGGAAACATGAGAGACATAGCACCGGTTTTGGTGTTCTTTAAGTTTAAACCTGAGTTACACCAGTTAGTATATAACCTTAAGCAAGCTATATTTAAGCTCCCTGTTTCTCAATTTCCTCATCTATAAAAATATTATCACCTACCTTGAAAGTTTTCTGTGAAAATTAAATAAAATGTAAAGTGCCTACATCTGATCTGATAAAATCATTACAGTTATTAAGTATTATCAACTTTCTAATCCTTAAATCATGTTAACTCTAAACTTGGTTACCCATATTGTGGTCCATAGACCAGCAGCAGCACTAGCATGATCTGAAAGCCTGTTAAAAATGCAGAATTTCAGGTCCCACCCCATACCTTCTAAATCAGAATCTACACTTCAATAAGATCTCTAGGAAAAACAAAGTTTTACAAGCCTTGCTCAAAACAACATTCAACGAAGGGAGTGTCCTACTTATTTATATATTACCAGCTCCCTGAAGTTGTCCACTTCATCTCTGTTCCAGAATTCTGATACTGAGTGAAGAGGACCCAGTAGTTTACTCCTACTTACTAATTCTGAAGGACTCGAGACTAACAAAGAAAGTCTAGTCTAATTCCGCTTCTAAACGGCAACTTTTCAAACCTGAATAGGACTCTCGTGTTCACCCACCCTCCAATTTATCCACAATGACTGGACAACAAAGAAGGTCCCATGTGCATAACCACAGGTGCCTATTCTTTTTCCCTTTTCTCTTGTAAAACAATGTCTTCAATAATTTGAGACATTCTGTAAATTATTAAACTGCACAACTGTATTAACTGGCTACCAGTCTACATTTTTTCATGTTGTCAACCATGCCTCACCACAAACTTGTCAAATGTCCTGCTGAAGTCTAAAAACTTTATCAGTCCCACGTTTCTGAGGCAGCTAATCTAGTAGCTCTGACAAAGCATTGAAGTTTGTGAGTAAAACCATTTGGCTCCTACTACTCATCTGGGTGCTCACAAATTATGCCTTTAATAATTCATTCTAGAATCTCCACCAGCAGAGGCCTCAAGCTGATAGGTCTACAGACTTTCATTTTGCAACTAGTTCCCTTTCTTTGATATTTTATACCAATTGTTTACCAGTAAAATATTTCACAACCACAGGTGCTTATTCTTTTTCCCTTTCCACGATTACAGACTGAATAAAATAGGAAATAGAGAAGGTGACTGTATATGTGAAAAATTGTCAATCCAAAGAATAATCCAAATTTTTTTTATTAAGAGAGTTAAAAGGCAATATGAAATAGATAGGACAAAGAACATCTGCTAGACTCAGTAGTGTACTATTATATTAGACAATCACAGAATTCTTAGAAGTTTATGTCCTCTGAAGGGATTTCTTAGACTACTTTAAGAACTTTCACCTTTCTTTTATTTCTTATACAGTTGGGAACACTCTCATTTACTTGGCCTAAACTTCCCCTTCCCTGTATGCTTATTCTTGCTCTCCACCCTTAAAACAGACTTGGCCTTAGCTGTAAATAACATATATTATTGCCTATTCATGCACTGCTTTATTCTTCTCATTCTCCAATCTGAATCATCTTTTCATTCATGTCCACATGAACCTTAGATCCTAAATTTCCAGTGGAGAACTCAAACCTATAGATTTCCTTTGAACATCACCTAGAATTTAGTAACATAATTAATTAAGCACTTAATTGCTTTAGGAGAGGAGTACCAATAACTACTAAGAGCCCACAGAAAGATATGCTTACCACAAACTGAAAATCCTTTAAAAATTAAGAGTATCAAAAAAGCCTGGTAACTTTTTGGGTAAAGAAGTTGTGTATAACTCTTCACTCTTGGCTAGCAAGGCTTAGAGAAAAAAAATCCCCAATATGAAAGATAAGTCTGCCTCTAAGACAAAAAAGGAATATACTTAGGGGACTGAGAAAGGAAGGCTACTTAAGAAACAGAAAATGCAGTAAACCAAGACTCTGAACTAACATAAAAGAGACAATAAAACAAATGGAAGATAATCTTAAAATCCCTGAAGTGTAAGGGACTATTTATAAGCAGGAGAGTTTAGTGGTTGCCACGTACTATGCTCTAAGTTCAGCCTTCTCCTGAGTTTAGAAACATCTCCATTTAACCTAGCTGAATCAGAATCTAGCAAACTAATTTATGTAACAGAAGGGTTGCATATTAAAATGTTCCTCATGACATGAAATAGAGGAAAAACTACCTATCCACCTCCCCTGCCTCACATGGATGTTTTGAGATTTAAATGAGATACAAAATATTAAAGTACTTATAAAAATCTCAAGTACATCAAATATAAGTTATTACAATTTAGTACTATAAAAAAAATCAAACTTCTATTTACTTGACTGTAAAAGAATATGCTTGTGCCTGTAAATGGCAATATAGGATGTGGGTTGGCCAGTTTTTCACCAGAGAATAAAATTTTGAAATCTTCTATAGACCAACTAGTCTACTACAATAGGACTTTCCACAGCCAATCCATTTTCCATATTACCTTATCAATCCTTCTTTATCAGTATCAACGCACATGATATCTTTATCTTTTCAAACACCTTTTAAAGGTTTCTTATTGCCTACACAAAAGACTAAACTCTTCAGTCTATCATTCAAAGCTTGCCACACTCTGATACCAATCAACAGTTTTATATGTATTTCCTACAACAAAGTTTCTCTCTAGACACATTAAGCTCTTTGTCCCTATGTCTCATCTCTACCTCTAGGTCTTTGATCATGCTATTGCCTTTACTTGCAAAGTTCCCTACCTATCATCACTGCCACCCTCCCCTCAAATTTCTACAGTGCCAAATATTACCTATCTTTAAAGGAAGAGCTCAAATGATATTATTTTCATAAGCTTTCACCCTCCAAATTGAAAATCCTCTTACCTACCTCTGTATTTCTGTAGTACTATATCTGTAATATACCACCTACTACCTGTCATTCTCTGTGTATGAGATTCTCACTCTACTTATACATACGTAATCATATATAATTTTACTACACCAGTGACTCTGAAGCTTTTTTTTAAACTGCAAAATCCATTTTTCTCATGAAATGCTATGAGAAAGCCCAATAAATAAATGGATTTTTAAACGAGCCTATTGGGTAGAAAAGGAGAACAGTTGGGAAGGTAGCTAGAACCTCCCACCTCCTCCTGAGCAGCCCTACAGGCATCTTCACAAAGCACAGAGATATAGTACAGTACACTAACCTACACACTCTCTTAACAGGCACATAAGAATTCCCATTCCCTCTCTTCCCCTTGCTTTCTTTCAACATCATCTAGCCAAATGCCTCGCATACAATAGGAACTCAATAAACATTTCTTTAATGAATTAATGAGTTGACAGATGAATGTAATGTACAAATATACAACTGTCTAAACAGAAAGGAGAAAGACTTGGTAACAGCTACAGAAAAAAACATACTAAAGAAATTCTATATAAGAAAAAAGGGCCAGGCATGGTGGCTCACATATGTAATCCCAGCACTTTGGGAGGCCAAGGTAACATAATGAGGCCAGGAGTTCCAGACCAGCGTGGGCAACATAGCAAGACCCTTGTCTCTATCGAAAAAAGAAAAATTTAGCTAGGCATGGTGGCACACAATGGTGGCACACAGTTGTAATCCTTGCTACTCAGGAGGCTGAGGTAGGAGAATTGCTTGAGCCCAGAAGTTCAAGATTACAGTGAGCTATGATCATGCCACTGCATGCCAGCCTGAGTGTCCGAGTGAGATCCTGTCTCTAAAAAAAAAGAAAAAAGGAAAAATACTTTTATGACTGGAAAGGAAGAAAGGCAGTACTTTATATAATAAAAAAAATTGGACACATTTTCAATAAAAATATCTCACAAATGTTTACTACCAAAAAAAGAAGCTAATACGAAAGAATTATTTATGTATATCATATTATGGTTTAAGAGTCAATAATGTGATATCTGGCTAACATCTAAATTCAATTTACAGTCAACAGCTTAGAATTAAGAGATATAGTAAATTAAACTACAGTGAACAATTATGTTTTTTTAAAATGAATTCTGTTTCACTGATTTATGAACAACTGTTATGGAATAATGTTCTGATTTTCTTTTTAAGATGTGTTTCCTTCTTTCTCAAGTTACAAATGTAAAGTTCTGCAATTGTGTTTAAAATGTTTCCATGGTAGATGTGCACAAAAGAAATACCTCAACATAAATCACTATGACACATAATGAACCCAAAAGGAATATGCATGTATCATTATAGGCAAGATGTTAAGTTTGATAAAAAACAAAATCTGACCTTTAATATATTTTTTAAATTGGTTAAAAAACATAAATGCAGCAAGGTTTACATTCTATATATTTTAAAACTCTCTGACATCCTTGGGCTCTGTCTACAAAAGCTAAGGAGTATGTACATGATACAGAGAAAAAAATTTAAAAATAAGAAACATAATCATCTGGGATTACCCCTTCAAATAGGAGGGTGAAATTCAAATAGTTTATTTTTCTGTATCCATAAAAAAAAAAAACTTCATAAAATGATGAAAACCAGTAAATGAAAAATAACAGCATAAAAAAAACAAGTGACACTATTAGCACAGTATGTCTCAAAGTAATGATAACCTGCAAGTCAAGATTAGGTCTTATTTTTTTAAGTTATTATAGTCCTTAAAAATGAGAAAAACAGAATACGAATTAGATTATATATATATATATCTCTTCTAAAAACTTCATTCCATCAGAGCAATAAGGGTAAAGAATGATTTATCAAATTTAACTACTAAAGATGACCGTAACAGTAGGCTTTTCATTTAACTTCATAAAAAATATGAAACCTCTTTTTCTTACTACCTAGATAAACGATAGTCAACATATTATGAAATGACACTGCTAAAAATATTAGTATTTCAAAAATAGATTTATATTTCATTAAAACATTGCATGTCTATTTATCAATAAATAATTTGGTATACATGGTATGATTATAATTTTTTTAAAATAACAAATGCCTAATTACTAAAATAATGAAATAGAACATCAGTATGGTTATCTCTGAATGAGACTGTTTCCTTCTTTTAGTTCTTCTAGACATTCCAAAAGTTTCTCAAACATGTGTTACTTTTATAATCAGAAAGTTTATTTTAAAGTTATATATGAATGCATGTATATACATGTATGTATATATGGATGTGTGTGCATCCCTTTAAATGGTCTGCTTATGTCTAATTTATAGTTTTCACATTGAAAGCAGGGTGTTGATATAGAAATGAGAAAAATAAGGGGGTAAAATATTATTTAATAATTAAGAAAATATCTTTAAATCTCCCTAATTTAACAAAGCAGTTAAAAGTTTGAAGTCAGAAAGATCTGATGAAATCACAGTTCTAACATTTAATGGCTGACTGACTTTGAAAAAGTAATTTCTCTAATCCTCAGTTTCTTCATCTAAAATTTGGGAATAATATCTAACTAACAGGGCTTTTAAATGAAATAATACATGGAAACATGTTAGTGCACAATGCCTCTTTAGTGATGGTAGTAATATTGCCTCTTTTCCAACTCAGTGTGTGGTGAAATTCCTACCTATCCTTCAAGTTTCAGCTTAAATCAACTTCCTTAGAGAAGCTTTCCCCAAATTAAGTTACCCCATTACACTATTTCATAGTATCCTGTACATTTTCCTTCATAGTCCTTATTACGATGTATTTGTGCAAACATATACACGGTGCATAGCAAACCTTATGTATTTAAATTGTGAATGAATGAATTTATGAATAGAAAGAGGTTTATAATCTTTCCACTGATACCATTAAATTTTGTCTCTACATAACCAGTGAGACCCTGATACTAAATGTTAATGCCTATAATACAAATGGGATATTTAAATTTCAATTTAGTTCTTCTGGAGACAACCGCACTGGGGAAAAAAAACATTACTAGTATTTTGGTCTATTTCTAACATACTTAAAGTGACAAGATGGAATTACAGTAATTCTCTATACTTTGTCCCTCAATCTTCCATTAATGAGTCTACTAAAATAAGGATTAAGAAAACTATTAAGTTTCTTTCTTGACTTTTAGTTTATCTGCTGAGTTTTCTTTAAATCACCATCTGCTGCAACTGATTAAATTAGCTGTTTACTGATAAATCAGGAGAGTGCTGGATAGGTAACATTACAGCACTGATTCTCCAAGTAGTGGTCCCTGGATGATCTACATCAGCATCACTGAGAAATTACTAGAAATCCAAATTATTGGGTTTTCCCTAGATTTACTGAATCAAAAATCCTGGAGGTGAGGCCCAACAGTTTTACGGTTTAGCAAGGCTCTGACTCTAATGCACATTCAAGTTTGGGAACCACTGCATTAGAGGATTCTTTTTTTTTTTTAAGTCATAGGGTTGTTTCATTGGTTTTCATCAATTTAATTGGCCAGTCTTTATATTTCATCAATAAAATCCTAATATTTCAGTATAAGCTCTAAAATACTCTGAAGTCTGACAAACAGGTCATCTGTCAATAATATAAGAAAGGCGGCGGCCAGGAGCAGTGGCTCACACCTGTAATTCTAGCACTCTGGGAGGCCGAGGCGGGCGGATCCTTTGAGCTCAGTTGAGACCAGTCTGAGCAAGAGCCAGACCCCATCTCTACTAAAAAAAATAGAAAGAAATCAGCTTGACAACTAAAAGTGTATAGAAAAAATTAGACGGGCAAGGTGGCACATGCCTGTAGTCCCAGCTACTCGGGAGGCTGAGGCAGAAGGATTGCTTGAGCCCAGGAGTTTGAGGTTGCTGTGAGCTACGATGACGCCTCTGCACTCTACTCCAGGCAACAGAGTGAGACTCTGTCTCAAAAAAAAAAAAAAAGAAAAGAAAGGCAACCAAACAAAGATTACTTAATATACTATTCTATCTGCTGCCTAATCAGTTCATGTTGTCACTGTTCTCTTTTACTGGAAATTAATTCCTTCTACACCTCCTTCTAAATAAAAAGATCCTTGCTTCAGAAAAACTAATTTCAAATAAAACTGAAAGGTGATCAAATACACAATTATTCTGTTTTCAAAGTTTTACAAGTCAGAAAAAAAATGATCTGAGCCAAAAATGAAACTAAAAGTAGTATTGTCACTATATGTAAAGATACACACAATTAAGTCTAAGGCATTTAGTGAATAAGACCATACACTGAAAGAATACAGTCTACTACAAAAACAATAGTATATCTGAGAAATGAGAAATAGTGGTATTTCTAATAGAATTAGAATGTAACCTCCATGAGATTAGGGATTTTGTTTTATTCAATGCTATATCTCCAGAGCCTAGAACAGTGCCTAGTACACAGTAAGCACCAATAGGTATTTACTGAATGAACAAACAAAAAGCATTAATACACAATAATTGTTCTAATAGTATGCTAGAACAAATGTGGTCTGCTAAGAGGTGCTAATCTAAGAACTATTTTTTTCAAGTTCACAATGAAATATAAGGAATTTGCACCAGAATGTAAACCAACTGCATTAGGTGATTCTAATACACACTATTCGGTTCTGCTTTTATCACAGGAAAACTATCTCAATGAAGAAAGCAAGGGATTGGTTTACATTCTGGCTCAATCAAGCTACTTTCCCATAGAAGACCAATACATAGTTCACAAATAAGCAACACTGAGTAACAATGCCTTAGACTAAATGTTGAGATCTGAAATGAGAAGAAAACATAGAAACTAACTTCAAAGCAAAGAATAATTTGTCAAAATAATGTCTGGCTGCTGAAATGTGGTCATAATTACGTCACTGTGTCTTTAAAGAAAGCTTATAAAATATATGAAAGCAACAAAAAATTTTAAGGATGAACTCTTTTTGTCAGCCTAATGTCAGGTTCTAATTAGGAAATTTAAGACATCCCAGGAGTGGTAGTGCCTAAATCTGTGGTCCCCAAACCCTGGGCCATGACCGGTATCGGTCTGTGGCCTATTAGGAACTGGGCCACACAGCAGGAGGTGAGCAGCAGCCAAGCCAGGGAAGCTTCATCTGTCTGTATTTACAGCCACTCCCCATCACTCACATCACCACCTGAGTTCTGCCTCCTGTCAGAGCAGCCACGGCATTGGATTTGCACAGGAGCGTGAACCCTACTGTAAACTGTGCACGTGAGGGATCTAGGCTGCATGCTCTTTATAAGAATCTAATACCTGATGATCTGAGGTGGAGCTGAGGTGGTGATGCTAGCTCTGGGAAACAGCTGCAAACACAGATGATCATTAGCAGAGAGGTTTGACCACAGAAGACATGTAATGTGCCTAAATAATCCCAAAACCATCCCCCCTTAATTTCTGATCACAGAAGTTAAGACAAAAAAATTATGCTCTGAATTAATGAAACCATTTCAAATATATACCTTATATACCTCACTCATCACTTTAAAGTGGGTCCAATATTGTAGTGTCATCTCAAATATAAAAGTAAAATAAAGAACTGGGTAAGTGTTGGCAGTTATTGAAAATGAGGAATAAGGAAAAAACAGTGAAATTAACACTATCTATGGCAGAGAGGCTCTGAGAAAATGTACTGGGTTGATATTCAGAAGACCAGGTACATAGTTTGGACTCAAAACTACATGTCCTAGGGAAAATCAACTTATTCCTCTGCTCCTCAGTTTCTTCATGAGTAAATACGACTAACCTAAACAACTTCTAAAGACGCTCAGATTTTCCATTCAGTCTAAGTAACTAACACTATCCAAACAAATTCCTTTGTTTCTGAATGAAGACAGACAGGTGTTCCTACAAAAAAATATATGCTGAGGTCCAATTCTACCTGCAATCCTGAGAAGCCTAAGTAATTTAAAAGGTATAGACATGTATATAGAGATTTGCACTGAACACCTATCCCCTATGCAAATGACTTACATACATAATCTGATTCAATCCACAGAAAACACCTGAAAGATGAATATTGTTATTATAGTTATAAATAATAAAGGTCTCAAAGAAATATTTTAAAACAGAACTAATGCAATTCACTCATATTTGTATGACTTCAGTAGGCCATCCTTCCCTCCTTCCACAGACCAGACACTATCTACACACTAAAATTTTCTAAGGAAGCAGTAAAGAAGTATCAAGTAAATCAGAGATACTCTAAATATAGAATGTTACATCTAAACATGTTTTTCATGCAGCTAAGATGAAGAAACTAAAGTTAATATAGCAAGAGAATAATGGGGATGACAAATACCTGATGCATGACATAAAAATGTTCGAAGCTTTAAAAAATCAGGAGACAACCAAAATAAAGCAATAATTTGAATTTCTAATATGGACATATAGTATGAAGATAGATTATCCATGCCCCTATTTCCTACCTCTTCTATTTTGAAGACTTTTAACTTCTTCTCAACTTTAACCACTCCCATGGAGGTTTGTCCTCCTAAACCATACTATCCCACCATGATCACAACTTCCTATTCATTCTATTAAATTCAACACCTACAAGGTACCTACTAGGTATCAGAAAATGTAAAACAGGAAAATTAAAACAATCGCCATAATCAGGGAGTTTACAAAATGGGGAATAAAGAGAGACAAATAAATAGATCACTGTAATATAGTGAAATGAGAGCTTATAAGAGCAGTACAAAGTGCCACAGCACACAGAAAGGAAACTAACTGGAGAGGTCAGGAAACTTCTTCCTTGAGGCCAAGATGTCCAAGCTGATGTTTCTATTTTCTATTACATTTTCTATTCCTCCAGCTCTCTTAATTACTACTTCTACTCTACCTAATTTTATATTTCATTGTAATCTCCAATTCCTTCTTCCTACCCCATTTTTCTCCAAGTCGATCAACTCCTTCATATTTTCTATCTCATCTCTCTCCAAAAACGAACAGTTCACAAACTGGCTACACTGAGTAACACTGCTTTAGACTAAATGTTGAGAGTTGAAATAAGAGAGGGAAATAGGGGGAAAAACTAACATCAAAGCAAAAAATAATTTGTAAAAATAATGTCTGATGGCTCAGGCTCAGTGATCAGAATCTCCTACACCTCAAATTTCAATATCCTTCTGCCATATCTGCCCTTCAAATCCCTAAATCAATCCAAGTATCTTTCTTTTCTAGCCCTATGCCCCAGCTGCTTAGCACTATAGAAAATTATACCACCTTGCTGTTAGAGCCCTTATAAATGGTGACTAAGCTCAGCTGAGTCCTTGACAACCGAGGCAACACTGAGCATATTCCTAGCTAGCTTTCTCTCTGGAATTCCACAGCTGCCATTACAAGCCTTCACCACTCTCCTCAGGATTCCCTACCTCTAATCTTTGCCACCCCCAGCCAGTTGTCTTGCCTACAAGTCTTCAAAATGGTATACATAATAATTAGGCATAGCTGAAAATAAATATTACTTTGGTCATTTTTTTATTCACAAAATATTTGTGTATTGAACTAACTCAGGAATTTAACTAAAAATCCTAACATTATTTCATTGAGAAAACAGATTCGGTCCCAAAGGACTTACAATCTCTCATCTGCTACCTGACAATTTCAGCCTTTGAAAACACAACCGAAAATCTGAACCAAGAAGTAAGCAAACTCAACTCTCAAAACTGATAAACTTAGTAGTTTATGTACCAAAGATCAAGTGACTTTTTTTCAGAACAGAAAGTGCATCAGGTTTTCCTAGTTTATGAACTCTTATTTTAGATACAAATCTAATAAATTTGATTACTATAGTAGACTGGAAGCAGCATTCAAAAAGTGGGGAGAGGTGAAACACTGCCAGACTCTGGCATGACAGCAATAAAATTGGCAGCTGCCAAACGGAGAGAAAACAAAAACTGTACAAATAAATACATAAATTCAAACAAAATAACAAAGTAGGACTATTTATCACAGGAGCAAAGTACACTGTATGCTTCTATGGTACCCGAGAGCATACTATAGCACAAGTGGAGTGCATTCTAGTGCAATTGTACCTGGTATTCTGTTTATAAATAATTATAAACATTCATACCTACTGTAGAAATATTTTCATTAAAATGGTCAGAATAAGATCCATTTGGTTACTTAGATTACCTTCATGTATTTATAAAATGAATATATTAAACAGATTTATTCCCTATGAATTATGTTACATAGACACCCATGTATATAATTCCATTAGTCAGAATGTAGTCTTATATATCTATAAAAAAAATTAAACTGGTTGTTTATTTCCAGCCATGTCCACCATTCAAAAATAAGACAGTAACTGCATGACTTAAAACTGAGGGAATAGTTTTGCTGATTTTTACATACTGCAGTCACAGCACAATTCTGCATTCAAGCAAGAAAAACAAATATTAAAGAAAACTGAGAAGTTCTTCAGAGTCTCTAATCATACAGTAGTTAACCAACCCACTCATTAGTCAGTTGTTTTTGCTGTTTCTATCCAGTTTTTTCAAATAAGCTTTCTAAATATAAAATTATTTCATTAATCAACTTTAAAAGTAAAATGAATTGCACAGACCAATGTCTGAAATCTGAGTATACAGTAAAAAGCATAAAAAGAAAAATGAAGCTGCTTAAAATTTGCTCTTAGAATTTGTTTTGGAACTTGATAAAATGATTCCTAAAAATTTATCTGGAAGAATAAAAATAGGAAAAGAGTCAAAAAATATTTTAAAAAGAAAAGTTATGCAGATGGACTTGAACAAAAATATCAAATATTAAAACATATTAAGAAGCTATAATAACTAAAATAATGCAGTCCTGGCAAAGGAATAAACAATTCAATGTAACAAAGCAGAAAAGTCAAAAGCAATAATTTATTATCTGATAAAGGTAGCATTTCAGTTCTGAGGGGAAAGGAAGAAATATAATTTGTTGTGGTAAGACCACTGACAAATCAATTTGAAGAAAAATTGTTTTAACTTAGAACCCTCCCTGACATCATACAACAAAATGGTTTAAATATTAAACTGCAGAAACTAAAAACCTGAAATATAATACATGAAGATAGATATGAAAATTGAGGGTAAGACTTTTTGTCAAAGACAGAAGCAATAAGATATATAAGAATGATTCAATTACATGAAAACTCACACATTTTTTAAAAAATCAATATAAGCAAACCCTAAGGAAATGAAGGCTGGCAGATAAAGGGATAGGGAGAATGCCAAATATAATTAACAAAGGGTCAATGCCTTTAACATTAATTAAAGGCCCTTAATAAATAATTTAAAAAAAAAACAGAACTCAGTAAAATTATACTAAGAAGATAAATAGACAACCACAAAAAAAGAATTACAAATGGCAAAAGTATTTTGAAGCTCAGTAGTCAAAGCAAAGCTGTAAAACAATATAATGTTTTACTGTTAAATTGTAAGAGAGAAAGATAGAGGGAGGTGCTCTCATAATTTGATAGAAATGTAAATCAGTTCAACTTTCCTGGAAGAAAAATTAGGAAGTTAGTATAAAAAGCCTTTAAATTCAAAAATTCTTCTTCTAAAACCTTAGGGTAATAGATACCAAGATTTCATTACATCATTTTTTAATAATAGTGGAAAAACTGGATATAATCTAATGGCTCAACAGACAATTAACAACAGCCATACAATGAAATAAGTTCTAATAACATAGAAATTTGTTCACAATATATTAAATGGGAAAAAATAGCACAGTAATGACTAAAAATTATTAAGCACTTTCAAAAAATAAGTCACACACATACCACACACCCCGAACTGTCTCACTCTCTCTTGATAGAAGATTATAAACAGCTTTTTTCTTCTTTTTGCTTATCTGTGTAAAAATCTTATTACCTCTTCTTACTTAAGTAACTCATTTAGTAGTTGTCTCAGTTTCCTTGAATAATAAGGGGCTTCCATGTGTTTAAGCCTTCCTGAATTATTCATACAGTAACTATAAACACACATACACACACACACACACACACACACACACACACCCACACACACACACACACACACACACACACACACCCCTTCTTCTCTATATGTTGCCACAGGGATCTCCAGATAAATTATCTTAAAAAATGTTACAGCAAGCACAAAAGAAAGTTTATTGCATGTACTCTGTGTGTAAAAAGGAAAAAAAATCATATTTATATTTGTTCATATGTGAATAAAGAAACGCTGGAAGAATGCACAAAAATAAAACTTGTTATTCAAAGGAATGAAACCAGGCAACAGGCATAGGAGAGTATCTTTTCACTGTTTACCTATTTTTAAATGTGTAAGTGTGTAACCTATTAAAAACTAAACTGAAAACAATTCTCACACACTAAAAAATATTACATTACCCAATATTGGCAAGACATACGTACATTATTAGTGGGATTGTAACTCATTAAAGCCTTTATGGAAGATCACCAAAAACCTTCCAAACAAGTATGCCCTCTGACCTAGGAATCCCACTTCTGGAAATTAGTCCTAATGAAATATCCAGTCACGTGCTCAAAGATAGATAAATAGGAAGTTCATTGCAATGCAATCCATAACATTAAAAAATTAGAGATAATTAATGTATTTAACAAGATTGCTTACAGATAGCATAATGGAATAGAAACTAAGTTACACAATAATAGTAATTATAATATGGGCTTTTGATATTTATTTTTTAATTTTTTTATATGCACTGGGAAAAAAACTGGAAAGAGAAATACTAAAGCATTAATAGCACTCTAATTCATTGAGTTTAAGGTATTCATTACGATCTGTGTTTTCTAATTTTTTCTGTTGAGAAAAAAACATGAACTGCTTCTATAATAGGGAAATATTTAAAAAAAAAACACTTCATTTAGAATAAAATGTTAACAATTCAATATTAACAAACGTTAACAATTCAAATGTTAACAATAACAATTCCCTTATCCATAACATTTCCAGAGTCTTTTATTGGGGGGGGGTGGTAGTTATTTGTTCCTAACATACAAAATCCACCAATACAGAAAGAACTAAACCAAGATCTTCTGGCTCCAAATTTATAATCTTCTCCACTGTATCATGCTATTTTAATCACTCACATATATAGCATTGTTTTTCTTTGTATCAATTTGCCCATTAAAATATTTATATTTTATTACAAATCCCAGATAAGTGAAGTTTTATTGTCTATTAAGAATAAACATTATCTATGTCCACATACTTCTAAAAGATTAGACATATTTATAAATGACATTGATAAGATCAAATTCTAGTCTGGAAGAAGCAGAATGAAAAAATACTATCAGTGCATGACTTAGGAATGGGTTGTATTCCAAGTTTGACTATTTGGAAAGTAATTCCACACAAAAAGAATGTTATTTTTGTTGAATAAATAAATATTAATTGATTGCCAGGCCAGTCCAAAAAATTTAATTTAACCCCTTACCCTATTAAATGCACATTGCCGGTCAGTGTAATACAGGAATAGGGAGAAAGCCGTGAAAGGCTAGTAACACTCTACTAGCCAGGGCGAACACTGGTAATAAGGTAGCTATTTTGTTTTAAGACAGAGAATGGAAAGTAAAGGAAGAAAGCAGTCAGTCATATATAACGGATTAAGGATTAGTTCTCAATACTTTTCTCAAGAAAAGTGATTTGTGAACTCTATCGTAGGAAAAAATGTTATGCCAATTAGAAAACTTTCTAATGATTATAGCAACATTTTTTTAAAAGGCACATGGTATTTTAATTAAGATTTTTTAAAAATATCTACACAGAGATATCTGAAAAAGATATGTTTGCAAAAGGTGGAATATTCATACCAACATATATTTTTGTGACATATTTTAATATGTTAAAAATACACATACACACACACGTGTGTGTATGTATTTCTATTTATCTATCTTTGAGCACGTTACCACCTTAAAATACATCACAAGATAAGTCAATTCTCATTTCTTTGTAGTGTAAAACTGCCTATCAGTCTCACATCTAAAAAGAATCAAGACTGTGCTTTGGTAAACTTAAAACCTATCCTGGGCCTTTAGAATCAGCAAATAGTCAAAATCAAAAAGATTCATTCCTCTATATTAGGAATCTACTATTCTTTACTAAAATTATACCCTTTTAATTTGGGGAGCTGTTTACATCCTATATGAACAAAATTTACAATAGGGAGGCAAATCAACACATAATCATAAATATCAAATTTTAATTTCCTATCTAAAGTTACTAACCACTCTGATATATTTTTAGTACTTAAGAATCCCTTTTTATCCAGTACCTTTTTTAAAGATTAATTTTGAACCTGATACATTTAAAACAAGTTTTCAAAATTCAGCATAACAAAAATAATGAATAGACAAAATACTATATAACATATTGCTAATTTTATAGCTATCAGAAATTTTACAAATATAGCTACATAAAAACGAGACCCAAAACTCACAATGTTATTATATATTCAATTACACTTGCTGGCATGAGAATCAAATGTCATACAATAAATTCAGAGCTATAGTCACAAATTTTCAGAAATACTAAGTACATATGTTACATATATTCCCAAAAAAACATTTTTAAGAAACTGAACACATTATTAGTCATACTTTCTAAAACATGGAACGTAAATGTAATAATAAACCTCCCAATCAAATCTGACCTGCCAAAGTAGCCAAAAATTATCATCTCCAAATCTTTAAAGAATTGTGAAATCATGACAACTTAAAAAAAAGAGGAAGAACAAAAAAGCCAATGACTATTAAGAGAAAATATAAAATCAACAGGATATAACATTTTCCCAGTTTCAATAAAAATATATGCAACCCAGAAAAAGTTTTCTCTCTATAATTTATATTTTCTACATTTCTTCTGTGCTGTCCAATATGGTAGCCACTTGCTACATGTGGCTATTTAAATTTAATTAAAATAAAATGAAATTGAAAATGCAGTTGCTCAGTTGCCTAGCTTACTTAATTCACTCAATAGGTACATGTCAGCTATCACACTAGACAGAACAGAAACAGAAATTTCCATCAACTGTAGAAAGTTTTACTGAACAGCATGCTATAATGTAGACAAATCCTTTTTCTCTATAATTAAGAAATTCTTCCCATAAATTGCAAATATTTCCTCCTGCACTTGAAACACTTTTTATAAACTTCCTAATCGGTATGGAATGACAATAATTATTTTTTAAAAAGATAGTAACAACTAACAGGACAGTGTTTACCATGTGATTTAATTCAATCTCTTTTAATCTTTACATTAACCCTGTGAGGTAGATACAAGTCCACAATCCCTTAACTGAAAGATGTATCATGGAATTCAGAAGTTTTCAGATTTCTGAAAGCTAATGCTGTACATAAACCATATGCTACATAATACCCTCAGCAGGGTCTAGGGAAGCACTCAGGAATGTATGACTATTCACACTAAAAATAAGTGAAGACTATAAATAGCTGCACATCAATTAGGGCCTGGTTCTGCCACCAGATTAGTTCAGAACAGGGACTTCCATTCTCCCGTGTGATAATTAGCAAATACACTGCAATTTTAGAATGACAGATCTGTGAATTTTTACTTACCTTTCTCCATATAACTAAGCATTTTCATCACAGTATTATTCAGATAACTCCATCTCTCTGAATTTCAAGAATTTATTTCTAAGAGTGGGCAAGAGATTTTTCTGCCTGGTAATTATACATATTATTCTAAACTGAAAGTCCCAGTTATTTTCTTTTCATGAGAAAACTAATAGTAATATTTAAATACAAAATCAAAATTTTATCATGCCACATTTATAAAATGACACTTGTTTAACCAAAGCACTTAACTCAATTGGATTTAGGAACTAACATTTCCTATTTCATTTCTAAAAGGAAAAAAAAGTATAACCAACTTTCCATTACACAGTGCTCTTATGTTCTCAATTTGCTTTTATACCAAATGCTATTGAGCTGTGAAACCTGACATCATCACCAGGCCTATAAACCTGAAAAAGTACAACATGACAAGGCAAGAAATATATAAATGGGTAAAATAAGAAAGAAATTGTTCAATGAAAACTTTTAAAATTAATTAAAATTCTTAAGAAGTTTGTTAAAATACCTACAAAGTGGACTGAAAAGATTTCTCAAGGCTGCTTGAGTTCAACAACCTAGAAATAAAAAAAAACTCTGGACTCTTCTCGCACAGGTTATTCAAAGAGCTGTGATAAAGAGCATGTAGCAAATGTGCTCAGTTATAAAAACTAGGTAAGGCACAGCTGCTGTCAACCCAACCCCCTACCACTTAGGTGACTACTAATCCTTTAGTTTAGAATCTGTAGAAACACTTCCGAAAGAGTGCTTCACTGGTGATATTTACCACCGAAATTTAAAATATGGTAAGTTCTTCAAGGCTCTGATAGAACAGACTGGCTGCCAGTTCTATATTAAATAGCAGATCATGACAATTTCATTTGTGCTTGACAATTATACACCTTTCAGTGAAACTATTCATGGAAATGACACTACAATATTGTTATTTATTACGAGGGCAGGAAGCCAGGAAAAAAACAGCTCAATAATAGTGAATAGATGGGAAATAGAGTAGCAGAGAATTGAAAAGCAGCAATACAAACAGGCTCAGAACTGTGAAACAGCAACAGTGAAGGAGAGATTCACAGAATAAGATTCCTCCAACACAAAATAAACACAGCAGCTTAATTAAGTCTGCACTTTCTCATTTGAAATGAGCACATAAGGATCAATTTTATATCAATTCTAATTTTACATAATCAAAAGCCTAAATTTCAATGGAAATATTGGTAAATTTTTTTAAATTCCTCCCCAATTTTGGTCCTATATCCCTGTTCTGTGAAGAAATTCATAACGGGAAAAAAATAACTTCAGACTATAAATGATGAATGTAACTATTAGGAGCGGCCACTCTATGAGGTTTGAAATAGAAGGAAAATGTACATTTATTCCAGAGGTGTGGCCAACAATAACTTTTGCAATCTGAATCTAGCTTAGGTACACTGGTTGGGAAGATGTTTGCAAAAGTATTTAGTAAGAAAGTGCTGAATTTAACTTACTTTCTTTCTCAGTTTTCTTAAATGGCCTGAGGTCCATCAAATGCACTAAGTAGAACCTCTCCTATGTATAAATGACAAAAGGAAATACTACTCTACAGCTTCCTTCTTAAAGAGAGCTACTTTTATAGATCAGAGGTTATCCATCTTTTTCTGTTAAGGGCCATATAGTAAATATTTTCAGTTTTACAGGCCACATGGTCTCTGTCACAAATACTCAACTCTGCCATATAGCATGAAAGCAGCAACAGACAACAGATAAATGACTGAGGATGGCTGTGGTCCAATAAGATTTTATTTACAAAAACAGGCAGTAAACCCACGGCCATAGTTTGCTGACCTCTGCCATATATCATCTATTTTTAACTAACTAACAAATATATTGTTTCGATAAATATGATGAATTTTGAAATCATATACCTGGTATTTGCTTTAAAATACTTTATTTTTAAAAAAGTAGAGAGTAGGGAGAAAAGTTAAATAAGACTGGTAAAACACAACTATTGCTAAAGCCAGGTGATTAATATATGGGGTTCATTATACTATTCTCTATAATTTCATGAGTTTGAAAATCTCCAAGTTAAAATTTTTTTAAAAATACAAAGGAAATCGATGAACCAGCTCTACAGAAAAATGAATTTCCTCACCTTACTATAAACCATTTAAAACATGCTTAATATTTAAAACATAATTGACATAACACAACATAAAAGATTCTTAAAGCTACTAAAACTATAACGAAAAAACTTAAAACTAATCCACAAAAATGTATACAAGTCTAAACCCTTAAAATTTTCCATAATTTAAAACACAGGCTCACTTCATAGAGCTCCTAATTAGGTTTAATTTATTCCTCTTATCTAACAAAAGGTGTCATCAATTTTGGACTTTAGAATACAATTTTCTATAAGAAATATATTGACATATAATAGGTCTATTACTTTTCAAATTAATGCATAATTTTTCTATTTCTCAGTTTTAAATTCCAAGCAATAAATATTAATAGATACAACTCACATAAACAAATCTTCTTTAGGGTCAATAATGAAGACTGTAAAGGGATTCTATGATCAAAAAGTTTGAGAACTTTTGACCTAAATGTTTTCAAGGTTTTAAGGTATGTTTACCAAGCAACTACAGATATATGCTCGAAGTCATTTTATCTTTGAATAATCATCACATAGTGGTGTTAATCTACCATGAAGGCTATCAATATAAACCCACAACAGAAAGACACTTAAACCTTTAACAAAAATAGTCTTAAAAACTGCCTGATAAGTCATGAATAATGTATCCAGAGGAAAAGAAATGCTAAAATGTGTTGACCCCCTTGTAGACAATTGTCTCCACAATAAAGAAAAATTATTATGTGTCAATAGACATTTCTAATAAATATGCTACTTCCTATCAAATCAAGATATGTAGTCTCACTCAATGACATCAAGCTGAATACAGCCTTAAGAAAGAAATTTTAATGACCTGCAATTTCTCCAATATTGAATGATGTGTTTTTTAAATCCTCGTAAGTTTTTTCCCAGTGTTCTGAAATATAGTGATTCCAAATATTATCAAACAAAAATCTAATTTAAATTAAGTTCATAAAACTAAGACATTTGAGAGAACTTCTCCATGAAAACATTTCAACTACCTAAGAATATAACCAGTTTCAAAATCATCTAAATCTAAAACAAAAATAGTAATAATCTATAACACAGATTTGAGCAAATAATAATTAGAGCAAATGTATTTACATGATTATTCATTCTACCTTTTATGAAGATGAACCAATATTCCTTTGTCAAATACAGTACCATTGTAGCATTCTTAACCAATTTTGCTTCTTCTGCATATGGCTATTTAAAATGTTATCGGAGACTATTTCGTTTGTACCTGATTAAATACAAATTATTTTGAAGTTTTACAAATTTTGTTACTTCTATTGCCTTTCTTCAACATGAATAAATTTAAAATAGTAATAGTATGCAGAGACATACTTACATCATACTCTGCAATTCTGTTGCAAAGCTTACAGACTTCCCTGTACTTCTTCCACTACTTGAAGTGGCAGTAGACATCGGGCTAGCTGCAGTATTATTCATCTAAATAAAAAGGAGAAATAAAGCTTACAAGATGTATTTAACTATAAATATTAATAGATGCATGAAAAAATGAAAGCAATTATAAATTACTTCAAAAAGTATAGAAAATTTAAATCTCTGATTATTTGTTTTGCATAAAACTGTGCAAAACAGACCGTGCTTTCAGTCTCCTCAACTATAAATGGGAATGATAATCCCACCCTCTTAGGGTTGTTGTGAGAATTAAACAAATGCATGCAAAGATGCAGAATAGTATTTAGCACACAGTTAGGACACAATAAATGTCAGCTATTATAATAAGCAGAAAGACCTTAAGAACTCCCCTTTATTGATTTAAAAGCTTTTATATAAATTTAGATCTGTAAATTTCACAATCACACAAGTTTAAAAAACTTGAATATTTTAAAAGACCTCGATGCAATTCAACAAGTATTAAGTACTTTCCTTATAAAATAAATTTATTCAGTTTTCACTGCTGACATCACTAATTACTAGTCGCTCCAGCTCAAAAGCTCAATGATTATGTTTGACTCCTTCTCCTGCACCCTATAATTTGTAAGAAGCCAAGTAAATTCTACTTTATTTATATTCTCACATCCTTCCACTATTGTTTTACTGACATGGCCCTCTATGAACTCTTATCTACATCTTCTCTCTCTCCATCTTGGTTCATTCTACACATTGCTGCCAAATTTATCTCCTTAATATATTCCTCTAATCTGACCACTCCTATGGGTAATGATAAAATTAATAAAGAGAACCTAAACCCAAGTCACTCACCAAGGGTTGAAATAGAAGGGCTGAGCCCCATGAAAGGAGGCTGAGAAAAAACCTACTTGAGATCACTGCCTGAGATAAGACTTACATGAAGCTTTTGAGAAGCCAACAGGACAAAGATCTAACACAAGTGCACAGAAAGAAAAGGAAAAGAAAAAAGCTCCATTCAAATTGAGCCTGAAAACCAAAATTCTACCACACATAAAGAACCTAATGCTAAAACAGGCCATCACCTTTTTTAAGCCTAAATTTGTACTATTTTTTTTCACAAAGACTTTTGGAGTAATTACTTTTTACAAATGATATAGGAAAAGAAACATTACCATTTGAAATTTAAATTAAAAAAATTACATCAAGAGTCCAAGACTGGAGGAAAACAGACAGGAAACCAAGGAGACTTCCACAAACAGGCAGAATCAGGACAAAGTGCTAAAAAAAAAAAAAAAAAAAGAAGAGCCTGGATCTCTCAAGGGTCTCAGAAAAAAACAATTATGATTTGATTTGTCAGATTTGACAGACATGCCATTCTGTGAGATTATCCTACGGTCAAATGTCCTAAGACATTGCTGGAGCAACCTGCCCCTTTTTCATTTTCAAATCCAGTCACGCTGTTTTAACTCTCTCTGAAGAGGAGATATTTCATAAAGTAAACGCATATTAAAACCACAGCTTTCTCTGGTTGTCTTCCTATTGCAAATGTTTCACATCAGCGTATTTACTGGTAAAAGGTAAAGGGTCCCAATTCTAGTTTATTATAACCATGATCATCCTTTCACAGTCAAGTTATTTAATTTTCAAATCAAACAGGTGAATAACATTTTTCTTGACATGATGAGCTGATAGCTCATTACTCTTTAAAATACTTCCCATACCCACATTTTTCTGATAGTTTAGATAATTAACTTCTTTAGACATTAACTTCTTACACATCAAAGTCCTATCATTCCAATGCTTTACTTCCTTACTTCCAGACATTAAAAAAAAAAAATCCTGTTAAAAGCAGAAGCACTCAAGTCAATTTTCTCTAATAAATACAGTTAACATGGAACTGAAAACCTACTGTAATCTTCTCAATGGGTTAATGTCCTACAGTTGTTTCAGCTTTCAACTGAAATGCAGCTGTTTGCCATATTTTACAAAATGAATTCAGATGTGCAGATTGGGACCTAGATTATTTCAACATGCTATGGTTTAATATGTGAACCCAAGGAATAAATTCACTTATGATTAAAACTATTTAAACCTGATCATTAAGCCAATAGCCAGTACTATGTTACACCTGTAAAATTGTGTTCCACAGAAAAATTGGCTTTTTTTTTTTTTTTTTTTTTTTTTGAGACAGGGTCTCACTGTCACCCAGGCAGGAGTAAAGTGGCCCAGTTATAGATCACTGCAGCATTGAACTCCTGGGCTCAAGGGATCCTCCCAAGTAGCTGGGACCACAGGTGTGCATCATGATGCCCCACTTTTTTTTGTTGTTTTGAAGAGATGAGAGTCTCGCTATGTTGCCCAGGCTGGTCTTGAAATCCTGGTGTCGAACTCCTGGACTCAAGTGATCCTCCTGCCTAAGCCTCCCAAAGTGCTGGGATTACAGGCATGAGCCACCACACCTGACCAGCATTTATCTTTTAATTTAAAACAATGGAATTTAAGATAGATCCCTTTCCTCAGAAAATACTGCTACCAAAAAAAAGTTTTGATTGTAGTGAAGTTACGCATCGTAAAGTATATTAGGCCAGTGGGAAGAGGTCAGATTTCTGAAATATATTTTGAAGGCAGAGATGATTGGCTGATGGATTAGACATGGGGTCTGCGAGAAGAACAGTCAAGGATGACTCTGAAGTCTGGGGCCCAAGCAACTGCTTGAGTGGTGGTGCCATTTATGAGATCACGAAAACCGGGAAGGAAAAACCCAGTTCAGTTGGGACCATGTTAAGTTTGAGATAACTATCAAACATTCAAGTGGAGATGAAATCCTGCAGAAGCTTTGTGAGAGATGTTGTGAGGTAGGAAACTGAAATAAAAGTCATGGTCATAGGGTTTTTGTTAAGGATAATTAATAATAGAACCTCATATAAGGATCAACTAATCTTGCAAATTCAGTTCCCCCATCTGTCAAGAATAATTCCTGTCTCATGCGGGTATTAAGAACAATACAGAGCCTACCACATAATGGACATTCAAAAAAATGTATCTGGGCCGGGCGCAGTGGCTCACGCCTGTAATCCTAGCTCTCTGGGAGGCCGAGGCGGGCGGATTGCTTGAGCTCAGGAGTTCGAAAACAGCCTGAGCAAGAGCGAGACCCCCGTCTCTACTAAAAATAGAAAGAAATTAATCAGACAACTAAAAAATATATAGAAAAAAAAAAATTAGCCGGGCATGGTGGCGCATGCCTGCAGTCCCAGCTACTCAGGAGGCTGAGGCAGAAGGATCGCTTGAGCCCAGGAATTTGAGGTTGCTGTGAGCTAGGGTGACGCCACGGCACTCACTCTAGCCCGGGCAAAAGAGTGAGACTCTGTCTCAAAAAAAAAAAAAAAATGTATCTGAATTGAAGATAACAGAACACCTTGTAAACTATGAAAACTCTGCCCCTTCTCTCTCTCTAGATGATAGATACAGATACATAAACTGTACATTTACATATCCTAGTTAGGTACATGAGCAATTTTTTTTAACTTACAGACACAGGAGGCCAGTGACAGACTGCTCAGACACAGGAGGTTTTAGTATCATATTTTTCTTCTTTAGTCTCATATTGATGTAAGTTTCTATTCTATGTGCTTTCATATTCAGTATTCTTCCAGAAAAACTGAGTTTCAAAAAAAAATTTATTCTTTGCAAAAAAGATCCCTAAAGTGCACTGCAAATGTGCCTACCAGATTATCCTAAAATACACAACTTCCAAACCCTAACAAACAGCATACAGCAAAGTTTACTTTTCCAATATTAAAACACTTGTTTATGTATAAAATTAACTGAGTGACTTAATGGTTAACTTTTCAGATGTGTGGAAAATTTTGGAATCAATTATACTCCTAATAGTAAGAGGTAAGTGTATTTGACAAAGATATCCAAAAAAAGGAGCAAGTCCCTTAAACATCAAAGACTCTCTTCCAGTCTAGACTCATTTTAGAAAGATTAAGCCTTATGAAAATTCGGTATTAAACATAAACAATTCAAGAAAATATATGATGCTAAAAACAGTTTATGTGACTAAAAGAAAAAGGAATGGGAGATCTACTGTAGCATGTGAAAAATAGATGAATTTGGAGTTTATAAAGGGTCTTTTACCTGTTTTAGCTCACATTTTTCCCACAATCACCCTACGAGGCAAGTATTTCCCCTCTACCAACGAAGAAACTAATAGTAAAAATTTTGGCTGAAGATCAGAAGTCTAATAAAGAATACGGTCTGATCCGAGGTAACTGATAACCTGAAATATTCAGTCCATCTAGACGTACTATATTTTAACAAAACACTCTGTCGTTTGGGTGCCTTCCTCTTTTCATTCGTAAAAGATGCCTATCTCCTCCTAACACACTAAAATAATGTGAACAATGAAGAGTTGTACACATAGCAGTCAGGAGACTTAGGTTGTCATTAAGTTATCTTGAAGACTGATGAGTTTAAACAGTAAGGGAATTCTTTGTTTAAAAGAAAATCTTAGGCAGATGGATAAACAACTATAACAGATAAAAGTATAACTATGCAAATTGGCGGGAGGGGAACCAAAGACAACTGAGCAGGTTTCAGAACTAGTTTGAAAATCACTAATTTCACCCAAATCCCTCATTTTTCAGGTGAGGAAACTGGAGTCCAGAAGGGTTTCTTGCACTGCCCAAGGACACACCACTATTTAGTGATACAAGCTGGCACTAAACTGAGGTCCCCTGATTCCTGGTCCAGAGTTCTTTCTACTACACAACGAGGAACATACAAATAAAAGTTCATCATAACTAACTCATAAGACCTCCACAATTTGTTTGTCACAGTGAACTGTGTTGTGAAATATCTGCCTATACCGAACGACAGTGTAGCACTAAAGAGCTGGGCTCTGGAGTTCAAATACAGGCTCTACCATGTGACCTTGGGCAAGTCATGCCACCTCCCTGCCTCAGTGCCCTCATCTCTAAAATGGAGATTAAAAATACTCTCATAGGTTACATGAAATAATGCATGGAAAGCACTTAGTGCCTGGTACATATAAGGCACTAAGTTCATGCTAACAATAATGATGATGATGAATCTAAGCAAAAGTATAGCTTCTTACAAACATATCACAAGGATTATCATTAAACATGCTGTATATTCTGAAGGAGAGAATGTTATGATTTAGAGTAGTCTTTTCTTAAAGGCTAAGATATGAATAAAGTGAACTATATAAGATTCAGTCATAAAACTGCTATAGCATTTAAAATAAAAGTACACTTCAAGTTTTTCAGTAATTTATATGTGTATGGCATTTTACAGATTACAAAGTAAATTTACATAAATTATTTCAATTTACTGCCCGATAATTCAGTGACTATGGCTTTTCAGTAACTCCCACATACCACATGTCAAATAGCATGCTATTTTCATGTTCATTATCTTACCTAACCTTCAATATCTACTAACTATAAGCCAGATATTTTCAGAGGCAGTAATACAGTACAAAAAGAACCTGACAGGCCCAATCCCAAAAGAGCTTCATTATATCACCTAATAGGTAGGAATCATATGTCTGGATAAATAAATGAAACACAGTATTTAGCACAATGGATGGAACACATTAAGTGCCGGAGAAAATGCTGGTACTCCCCTATCACTAGTATGGAGTTGTTTTGTATAGAGAATATATTGTAACCAGATCAATAAAGCACCATTATTGTAACTTACAGTATTATTTTAAAAAGAGCACTGTCAGTGATAATGCATATTATACATTATTTATGCTGTTACACAAAATAAAAAACAATTTTTGCAGATTTAGCATCTGTCTTTACCAGGGGTTACAGGTAGACGAGACAAAACCAATTAAACATAAAAGTGTTTGTAAAATAAGAAAAGAATTTATAAATCAACTTCTCATTTAATGCCCACCAACAATCCTGTGAGGAACTGGGAAGAGGTTAGGCACTACTTCCATATTGTTGATGAGGAAATTGAAGCTCAGAAAATTTAAATATCTTAACTGAAATCACAAAGAGAATATGGCAGAAAAGGGCAAAAGCTAGGTTTTCAGAATTGGTTTTAAGTGCTCTTTTGACCAATCCACAGTACATATCAAAACATTAAAATCTCTTCTAGATCTATTATCGAATAAATTTAAAGCTACAGCAGCTAATATTTATTGAGCTGCATCCAACACATCACATGGGTTACCTCATTTAATCCTTATGAACCTAGTAGTAGGTTCTATTACTATCTTCATTTTTAAAATGAGGAAACAGGCTTCTTAGATTAAACAACTTGGCCCAAATCACATGGTTAGTAAATAGCAGAGTAAGGATTCAAATCAAGTGTTTCAGACCCTCGATAAAATATTTTATCCACTACAGTATAAATTTTAATACAATAATGCATTTGGCTGATTTATTTATCATTATTTAAGTAAACCATAAGCAAAATCCTTCTTTAAAATTCTAATAGGCCGGGCGCGGTGGCTCACGCCTATAACCTAGCACTCCGGGAGGCTGGTGGATCCCTCAAGGTCAGGAGTTCGAGACAAGCCTGAACAAGAGCGAGATCCTGCCTCTACTGAAAAATAGAAAGAAATGATCTGGACAACTAAAAATATATATAGAGAAAAAAAAACTAGCCGGGCATGGTGGCGCATGCCTGTAGTCCTAGCTACTCGGGAGGCTGAGGCAGATGGATTGCTTGAGCCCAGGAGTTTGAGGCTGCTATGAGCTAGGCTGAGGCCACGGTACTTACTCTAGCCCTGGCAACAAAGCGAGACTCTGTCTCAAAAAAAAAAAAACAACATTCTAATACATAATAAGCAGATTTCTAAATGATTTCACTATTCAACCTCTCCATAAAATAAGTGTTATTTTAACACAAATACTCAATCTTCTGATTGGGCTGACATGGCCTAACATGCTTTGCAGCTCCCTACACCAAAAGACGATTTTTTTCAGAGAGAACCAAAATCAAGGTGCCCAAGATGTCTATCCAGAGCAAAATTTTCAAATTACCAGTGGCTTAAATGGACAAGTCACTTGGCCTTATTCCTGGTATCTATCTTACCTATTTAAGCACAAAAGCAATAATTTTGTTACTATTTTAAAGCAAGTATGTTTCTGAGATTTCAATATGGTCAATCTTCTAAAATTATTATGAATTTCAGTAAGTCTAAAAGTAGGGTGCCCATATTATTATGTGGTCCCAACTTGAACATTTTAGATAGTGAAAAGGGCTCTATTAATAATTGGGGTGGGTCAACCAGGCTTTAAACCATGACTATCCCAGAAAAATTAAGGTATACAGTCACCCTATAGAAGAGCAACCCCTTCTGATTTGTATATTATGGCCTATTCTCTGCATATGACTTAATTGATGAGCTTTAGTTTATCATTCCAGATGTAATGATTATCTTCAGCCTTGAGACCAAAAGACATCAGACCAGAGTTAGGAGTGCTATCTATAAAGTTTTTTTAAGTTTTATTTTCAACCTTGACTTTATAAACACTTGCCTTAGAAAGAAAAACAGATGCACGTATTTCCAAGAAAGTAATCTTTTAAAACATCTATCACCAAATTTCACTTATCTTGTCAAAAGTTTTGAATACAGATAATCACAAAACTACTCCTAAATTGTCCCAATGCTCAAGGGTTACTACTACAATTTATTCAATTGCTTTATTATACAAAAAGGTTAAAAAAAAAAGCACCATCTTTCAAATGGCAAAAACTTCAGGAATAAAAGAGTTGAAAAGCTTTCACTGAAAATTAACCACAGTGGTAAAAGACAGGAGAAACCTATGATCACAATACAGTACAATAATGTTTAAAGAAAAGATTAATAGTTAGTGTTGTCATGGCTCTCCAATTAAACCTAGCATTAGCTGTACAACCTATGAGTCAAAAGAATGCTCTGCTTTAATTTGTCAAGATGTAAGTAAGTACTAACAGACACATGCTTTGAAATAATATTTCAATGGAAGGCATTATTCGAATATAATTATGATTCCCTAAGGCAATAAATGTTCTAAGAGTTGGCTTCTCTTATTTAAAACTCAACCAAATCAAGAAGTGGAAGGGCTCTTTCTGGATTCTAGACCTATGGTGTCCAATGCAGTAGCCACTAGCCACACTTAGCTATTTACATTTTATTAATAGGTAGAATTTACAAGAAAGTTCCTCAGTGACATTTGCCACATTTCAAGTGCTCAAGAGCCACTCTGCTTCAGTGGCTACCATACTGGGACAGCACAGATTACAGAACACCCCCATCATGGCAGAAAGTTCTACTAAACAGTGCAGCTCTAAATCTAGACACACTTTGCTAGAATATCCTGAGACAAGAAACTTGCAACAGCACAATGAAGTATATTGTATTTTTGCAAAGTACTGCCACGAAACTGTTACTCATAAATTTAGTCAGATTCAGCCTCTCTGGACAATTCAACAAATTCTACCAGTTCTGCTCTGAACTTGGTTTTCAAGCAAATCTTTGCAGATCAAATTTATTTCCTCTTCAAAGGTCTGCCCCACACATACAGTAAGACCCCAGGTCCTCTCCTTCCAGATAAATACATTTTTCTTTCCAATGAAATAGTTTAACATTTCTACTATCCTCATGGAGGCATGCTAATTTACCACATTTACAGTATCATTATGTCTCGAGGATCGTCTGAGTGTCAGATGTTATTATATTCCACTGTCCCCATAACTTCAGTCTCACCAAGTGTCCCGATTTTAATTGGGAAAATAAGGTCACAGTCATTTCGAGCTCGTAAAACATGGAGATCAAGAGTAATTACAACATGTACTGAGCAGCGCCTGGCGCTGTTTTAAGCGTTTAACGTGTATTCTCTCACATAATTCTCACAATTCTGAAATGGGCTATAACGATCCCCAATTTACAAACCAAAACACTGAGTCGATCTTTTCCTTTTTCTGAATGCTACACTCCCACTAACGCTGCCTAACTCTTCTCCCACCGTGCCATAAAGCAACAATTTCCTTCTTTAAGGGTTCCACGCCCCCTCCACACGCTACCTAGATGACAGGCGAAAGGTGCGGAGCACAGCCCGGCATCCCCGCTGCTGCTCGTCTGCCCGGCTCCCCTCGTCCCACCCCCACCCGCCGACGGGGAGGAGTCAGGAGTCAACTCCACACTCCGCTAGGGAACCAGGACGCCGGGCCGGCCTCCCACTGCCGCCTTCCCTCAGCCCTCCGGCACAGTCGCCAATTACTGCCCGGCTGCCGCCCTCCAGCCCGGCCCAGGAAGTGGCCATGACAGGGGCCTACAGACGCCGGGTTCGCCGCGCGGCCCCACTCTGGCTTCCCTGACCTCTCCCCAGCCCGCAGCCCCCGCCCTGCCCCCACACCCACTACAACCTCTGCTTTAAGAACACTTGTAGGCAAGGCTGCGCGTCCCGCGTGGAGATTGTGGGGGTAGAGTTGGTGCGGTTTCAGCTGCTGCGGCGCCTGGGACACGCTTGGAAGTGGCGGGGGGGTAGAAAGTGTAGAAAGAGAAAAGGTGACTGGGCTGTATGGGGGGGGTGCAAGATGGCGTGAGCGAGACTCTCTCGGTGGGGCGGGGGCTGTGGAAACAGGAGGTAGCGATACGGACGCCCCCACCACTGGCTGTGCGGGCGCATGCGCGCTCAACCAGGTGGCGCGCGGCCCGCTTTCTAGCGCAAGCTACTTCCGCCACGCTCGGCGGGGGCGGGGCGTCGTGCGCGGCCCTCAGGGGCGGGCGTGGGCGCGGGCTGAGCTGAGCAAAGCGGTTGGCATAGACTCGGGGTCGCTGGGAGAGGTGTGGGGATGAGCTGGGAACCGAAGGTCGTACGCGGTCCAACGCTTGGGTGCTTTAGAAATGGGGCTGACAGAGCTAGGGTTTTTGAAGGATTTGGTGACCGACACTGGAAGTTGATTTTCAACTCCAGGATAGAGATCGGCCGATGTAACCTTCTCTTCAGGAATTGATTGGGGTGAACGGGGATCGTAGCCGGATTGTGCTTTTAGAATGGCGGAAGGAAACGGAGAGATCTCAAAGACTATCCATCTCCCCAAAGGACTGCAACGCTGGCGTGTCAACCGGGAACCCTTTCTTGGGACGGTGAAACATCAGCTCTCCCGCCGGCCCCGCGTACTTCACTCCCTGCTCTTGCACAGAATCATTCGAGAGGCCGTGGGAGATGGTCTGCAATTAAATTTTTCCCCAACTCATTTTACTAAGCTCAGGCGTTTATGTTTTTGTTATCGAAAGCTTTTTCTACTTGAAGGCTTTTTTTGGACGAGCCTGTGTTTATTTTTCTTGAGGATTCTGACCTGTTCCTCATTTTTAAATCTTGCACCCCCAATATTGAATTCTACGCCTTGGCGTCTCACATTTGATCGATCCAGGTGTAGTTCATTAAATAACAGTTGTTTTAGACAATGATTTTAGTTTCACTCATATTATTTGAAGTCTTATTTATATTTTTAACATTCTTTTTGGCTGCTTGTGGAAGGGAACTGATTATCCATGCCTCACGTCCATCCTGTGTCAAATATTATAATATGCTGTATTTTATGGGGATTCAACTGTTAACCTTCACCAGGTCTTTTTAAGCATTACTGCTTAAGTTATTTTCTTGCGTATGAATACTGTATATATCTCCCAATTAATCCCTTCCTTCCTCCTATTTGCTTATGTGGTTTAAAACAGCAACGTATTTGGTTATTTCCTCTGTGGATTGTAGTTGAGCCTTCTTTTAATTTTGTGTTTGGTTCTCTTTAATCTCCCCAACACTTAAATATTTGCCAAATACGTAAACTTCCAAAAGGATAGATATATTTAGGATGTGAGAGCTTAGTATAATGTGTAAATCAGAGCTCAATTCAATGCTGGGCAAAGTGGGCAGTATAAGGGAAAATAACAATGAGAATTGTAATAACTTCTTACAGAGGAAGACTGGTTTATACAATAGTTGAAAAACTCTTTTGAGTACGTTTCCAAGAAAATAGTTAACAGAAAATTAAGAGAAAAACAAGTAATCACATCTAAAGAAATACAATTCCAAGCAGATCATTTCAATTAAAATTAGGTTCAATTAATATTGCCATAGTGGTTCCTGGAGTTTCACCAGATTTGACCTAGTTTATTAGTATAAAACCTGTATCTTCTTATTCTCAGACTACTGATGTTTATTTAGCCTACATATAACCACATACAACAGGAGTTAATGAAAGTGAGACATGCAGAAAGGAACTGGTACAGAAACAAGGCACTGGTACAGGGACCTTAAAAATTCACTTTCAGAGTACTGTGAATTGTGCTGTTGGCAGAGATCTTAGTTTTGAAGTTACCTGAGTTCTAGTGTTCCTACCTCCTGGAATCTTAAAATCCATTTTTTAAAATTTGATTTAGATATAATTTTGCTTCTAGTTTGAAAGTATTGCTGTACACAAAGGGTCAAAAATATTTTTCCATTAGATTAGTATAAAATACCCTAAACTAGCAATGCTACTATGATATCTTAATTATAACAAAGCTAAAACAGTGAAGCTCTTGCTGAAGGTAAGACTTTGATGACTATCATTTCTCAGAAAAATAAGAGCTTTCCAAAGCATGTGTGGAAAACACATCAGGAGGCCAAACATCATATCACTCCACAAAAATGTCTCCATCACCTGAACAAAATTGTTAAAGGAAAATGAAGCATCATTAGTGTAGACTTTTACCTTCCTCTGGCATGATAACCTTCTTGTAGACTCACTAGTGCAAAAACAAAGTGTTCATATCAAAGTAAAAATGCCCATTGGCTTATTAAAAATTACTAGGTTAGGTAATAAAGAAGCCCTCATTCTCGAAAGAATAGCAGAAGCTGTGGCAAATATAGAACTATTAATATCTCCATGATTCTGTAGAACTAGTTTCTTCTCATGTGAATGCCACAGGGATTGTTCACTTCAGATGACCTGCAAATTCCTCCTCTTGTGATCTATGACTCTTATTTGTTAGGATGCTTGTGGAGACTTATTTTCCTATTTATCAATTATTTTATCGTTTGCTATATTTGCCTTAGATTTTTTTAATGCTTAAATTGTCACCATGGAAATAAACTGGAAAGAATTGCATATTGTTTAGAACTGCATATTGCAATTGTTAAATTGTTGCTATATTCAGTTAATTTTCTGACATTTAGAACTATGTTTCACTTGCAATATCAAAGGTATCTTGTTTTATGTTTAGAGCAAGTTGTTCTGACCAAAAAGATTGTTCAGCTCTGTTGTGCCTGGGCAAATCACTTAACATCACTGGGCCTCAGTTTTTTGTTTTTCTGTTTGTTTTTATTTGTTGGTTGGTTGGTTTTGAGACAGAGTCTCGCTCTGTCACCCGGAGTAGAGTGCAGTGGTGTCATCATGGCTCATTGCAACCTCAAACTCCTGGGCTCAAGCAATCCTTTTGCCTCAACCTTCCATAGGTACGTGCTACCTTGCCCAGCTAATTTTTCTATTTTTTGTAGGAACAGGGTCTCGCTCTTGCTCAGGCGGGTCTCGAACTCCTGAGCTCAAGAGATTCTCCTGTCTCGACCTCCCAGAGTGCTAGGATTACAGGCCAGACCATGGTACCTGGTCAGTCAAGCCTCAGTTTTTGTATCTGTACAATAAGGTGATTGAACCAAATGAACTAAAACCATGTGTCCCTAAAATTCTATGCTTCTTTAAAATGGGAATGGCTAAAGGATGGATCCTAAAGTTGTACAAAATAATTTCAGCATTTTTGCTGTCCAAAAGTACATGAACATGCAAGGCTTTTGTTTTAGGCCAACTTGGATGTTCAACTGATATCACACATTTCAAAAGAAAAACCAACATGAAAAGATGGATCAAATCTACTGATATACAGTGGGGGCGGGGGAGCGGGGGAGGTGGTTACAAAGCTGTTCATGTGTAACCAAATCAGCTTCCCCGACCTTCCTATTGCATTCATGTATTTCAAAGTGGGAAAAGGAACATGAAGAGAAAAGAAATGTTAAGAATTGCACTACTAGGTAGCTTGTAGAACTGTAATCATGACCTCTCATTGTAGGTTTAACACTCCAGGATCTTTTAAAATCAGCGTTTAGCTGCTGAGAAAACGATCATGTTCTTGAGAGTCAGAACGGGAAGGGAATCCTAGAATTATCAGGGTTTCAAAGAGCCCTTGAATTCTCCAGGCACATAGCAACTTAGTTGTTCCCATTCCCATGGAATCCAATATGTAATACTCTCATGCTGGAAACGACCTTTTACATTTCAACAGATATTTATTATGGGCCCACCATATGTGTCTTACACTGTTCTAGGAGGTGCAGATACATCAGTAAACAAAATAGACAGAAATTCATGCGATTGTCAGACGTTCTATTGATAGTAGGAGGAGTTAGATAATAAAACAAATACATAGTCTATTAGAAGGCCCTGAGCATTATGGGGGAAAAAATCATAAAAACAGGGAAGGAATATGGAATGAGACCAGGCATGGGAGGAATGGGAAAGGTGTAAATTTTAAGTTGGACAGTTGGAGTAGACCTCACTGAGAAAGTGGCATTTGAATAATGAAGAAGGTGAAGGAGATACCTGCAGTTGTCTGAAGAAAAAGCATTCCAGACAGAACAGCCTGTACAAGCTCTGTGGTGGGGACAGGACTGGTATGTTGAAGGAACTGCCAGCAGGCCATTTTAGCTGAAGAAGAGTGAGCCAAAAGAAAATAGTGTGATGCAAGATTAGAGGAGCACAAGGAGGCCAGATGGTGGAAAGCCTTGTGAGCCTAAGACTGGGAGACTATTGGCAGAGGATTGACATTATATGATTTAAGCTTTCAAATGGTTACCTTGGCTGCCAGGTTGAATATAGTCTGTAGAGTGGCAGATGTTATTGCAATAATGCAGGCCAAAGATGAGAGTAGCTTGTACTAGGGTGGTTACAGAAGCCTTAAGACATGGTTAGATTCTAGATATATTTTGAAAACCAGGTGATTTATTGACAGATTGGATTTAGGGTTCTAGAGAAAGAGAGCAATCAAGGATAATCAGTGTTTGTTCTGAGAAACTGAAAAATTGGATTTGCCTATGTTAGCAAAGATGGGGAAGATTGGGGTTGGAGTATGTCAGATGAGTGCAAGAGATCAAGAATTCAGTTTGGGGAATAAATAATTAAGCACAGTATTTATATTATCTTTGATGTTTTTGCCATCATAAATAAGTTCTTATGGAAATGAAAAAAAATTTGGATTTGTAGCTTTTTATAATAATTAATATCCAACCTTGTTCATATAATAGAGTCTTATATACCTAACATATGGCAAGCAATATTTTACTTTTGTTTTAAGAAAATGCGAGAATAGCTAAACATCCCCTTATTTAAAAACAAAATGAAAAAATTTTTTAAAGTGTTTTTGGCCTCTCAATACTTGAATGTAGAGAATAAAGTTAAAACAAACGTATAGATAAGTTCTCCAAAGTATTTTCATTGTAATATTTATTTACATGTAAAACTGGATCTATTTGAGTGAATTATTTGATAAGTACCTTACTTTTCTATTACACATGGAAACAGGGCCAAAAATCAATTAGTGCCATGTGAAATAAACCATAGTATGGCTAATGCAACCTGCTATTCCTACTTCACATTCTGAAGCTGGATGCAATAAACCTATTTTGACTAAGTAATGCTCAGATCAGTTGTTAAATAGGGATCAGGGAACTATACCAACAGGTTTTAACCAAGTTACTTTGTTTTGATTTTTAGCTTTTTACAGATGTTGCATAAATTGTATTTTTCTCTTTCCAGAATATACGTAGAACAACCTCATTAGTTCGGTCAGGTATAGTGCAGAAAATGTGGGCTTTGGTGCCACTTATTAGCTACAAGTTATTCAATCTCTCCGAAAATAAATGTCCTTCATGAATAAGAATAGCAATATGGTAGGAGTTGTTATCTGAATTTAAATGGAAGGTTCCTGACACATTGCAAATGTTCAGTAATTTGTAATTATTGTTGTTTTGCATTTTTTATTTATTAAGCAATTTTATGTTTATATTTTTAATGCATTAGACATGGAAATATTAAACACAAAAATCTTATCTCAAGTATTAGTGTTTATATTTTCTTAATTCAATATATTTATGCCAATGTGACAAAATTATTCTTTTAATGAACATTTATTGAGAACTTACTAAGTACATCAGTCATTGTTAGACACTGGGGATATAAAGGTGAATAACAGAGTCTCTGCCCTCAAAAAGACATCTTACCGATGAATTTAGGAGAGATAAAGGTATATAAGCAAGTAAGAGCAAAGGTGCTATGACAATATGTAACCCAGATGTCAGCTAAGATCTCCCTGACTTTTAAGCTTTAGGTTAGGACTGGCTTGAACCTCCATTGGGTAAGCCCAATGCCCAACCTGGGATTTCTTCATATTTCTGGAGAGCTAATGTTCTCACTGTCCCCTCTGGCTCTGAACTTCCACTTACAGTAAATTAATGAGGTTCATGGATGAGCTAGGAACTTAGCCCTGTTCCTAGATTTCACCTAAAAGCATTTTTACAAAGCCCTATGTGGCCACAGCAGATTTCCTAAAGATTGAGGTAATGAAAGGGGGTTTACATCATAGAAACACAACTTAAAAGTACCATAAATTTCTGTTTTTAAAAGCCCTCCTGCCACACTGCTATGTTTCTCCACAATGCTCCCCTTTCTTCTTTCTACTCAATCCTTCTTTTCTCTTCTCTTCTCCTCCCACCCACAAATTCCTATTTATTTCTAATGTTAAGCAGTTTGGTTATCTCTGTCTTTCTCTCTCTCTCTTTTGTTTTTCTCTTAGATTCCAGCAGCTCCAGTTGTGGAGGACTTGCTGGCTACCCAGCAACTTATTAGTACATTTTCTTAAACAACTGGGAGATCACTTCCTTCAAAATGATCAGCTCTAATATAAATAATTTTACCTCTCTATGTATGGATTGTAGCAGAGTTACAATTAAGAAGGAATCATTTGAGGGCACTAAGTGTTCACAGGAGTAGAAAAAGTTGTCAAGGAAGGCAAACTCTCTAAGCCTCAGTTGCCTCATCCATAAATTAAGGAAAATGATATGAATTCCAAAGTTGTGTTATGAGGATTACATGGGAATGTATGTAAAGTGCCCTGCACATAATAATCACTTAGGAAATATTGTTTTTCATTATTATTGTTATTACTATGGAGAAGATGACTCAAAACTCAGTCTTGAAAAGTTAGTGATGGTTGAACAAAACTGAGGAAGGATAATTTAAGCAGAGGGAGCAGCATTAGCAAAGTCACAGTATGTTAGAGGGAACTGCAAGTTGTCCAACATGATGGGATCATAGAATATAAAAGAGAAGCTAGAAATTTGGGAGGGCCCAGATCAAAGAAAGTCTTGTGTATTATGTTTGGGCTTAATTTAATACCAAATGGGGAGCCTTGGAAGAATTTTTTTAATGCAATGACGTGGTTAAATTGCCTGTTGGAAAGTTGGCGGTAATATGCAAGAAAGGTTGGAAGGGTGAAAGATTGAAAGGATCTAACAGTTCAGGAAAGAGATGATATGGGCTAGAGTTAAGTCAGTGGAGTGGGAAGCAATAGAAAATGACCAGTAGAAGAAATACTAAGGAAATAAAATTTTATATGATTTGGTTACTGGTAAGATAGGATAGACATAAGGCAAAGAGGGAACTCAAGGATGATTTCAAAGTTTCTTGACTTACTGAGTAGATGGTAGTAGCACTTACAAGACAAAGAATACTAGAAGTGGCAGTTTTACACAGTTTTGTTTAAGGAAACTACAAAATTCCAGTGGCTGTAACCAGTAGCCAACTGGAACATTCAGACGGAATGGTGGGGATAGAAGCTAGAATAAAATCTGGAATTCAGGAGAGTAGGTGGACACTGAGATTTAGGAACCAGAAGCATACAGCAATCATCATTTCGCACTTATCACTTAAATGTGAAACTTAGCTCTGTTCCTAGATTTGGCTTAAAAACATTCTCACAGGATCTGCGTGGGCATAACTGAAGCCAGGGGAAACAATAAAATCCCCAAGAAGAGCGCATAGAACACAGAGAGTGCATAGAGCCAAAGATTGAATCCTAAATACCCACAATCGATGGGCGGGGAAGAGGAAGAATCGACAAAAAACACTGAGAAGGGCTGGGCTCTGTGGGTCGCACCTGTAATCCTAGCACTCTGGGAGGCAGAGGCGGGAGGACAGCTTGAGCTCAGGAGTTTGAGATCAGCTTGAGCAAGAGCGAGACCCCCGTTTCTACAAAAAATAGAAAAATTCGCCGAGTGTGGTGGTAAACACCTGTAGTACCAGCTACTGGGGAGGCTGAGGCAGGAGGATTACTTGAACCCAGGAGTCTGAGGCTGCAGTGAGCTATGATGATGTCACTGCACTCTACCCAGGGTGACAAAGTGAGACTGTGAAAAAAAATATATATTGAGAAGGTGGTTAGTGGTGTCACAGAAACCAGGATAACAGAATTTCGAAGGGAGATATAAATGATACTAAAATAAAAATTAGGGTTAATTGGATTTAGTCAGTTGCTGACCTTTGGCAAAACAGCTTTAATAGGGTGGTAAGAATAGAAGCTTGGTTGTAGTGACTGGAGAAGGGAAGAGTAGATAAGGAAGTGGAGAAATCAATTTCCTTGTTCTTTCCAAGAACTTGGCCTGTGAATGAGGAGAGAAGCTGGAGAAATATTCAGGGCTGTGGGATAGATTTTCAAGATCAAGAAACTTGAGCTTGTTTACAGGCTTTGAATAAAACACTGGTAGAGAGGGAAGGCTTGAGCCAGGTGTGGTAGCTCGCCCCTGTAATCCCAGCACTTTGGGAGGCCCAGACAGGAGGATCGCTTGAGGCCAGGAGTTTGAGACAAGCCTGGGCAACTAGTGAGACCCTGTCTAGGGAAGGTTTGCACACTCAGGGTAGAAGAGGACCAATGACAAAATCTACAGGATGCTAGTATGGAATTAGATCCTGGAAGAGACAGGAAAGTTTTTGATCAAGAGAACAGGAAGTGGGATAAGCCTTAAAATGGAAAAGGGGCAGACCTGAAGAAGGAAATAAGAACTTGAAGTTCATACCTGATGACCCCAATTTTTCCTGTAATGTAGGAAAGAAACTGTTTTGTTGAAAAAGTGGGGATGACAGGGTGAACCCTGTATAAGGTGATAAAGTTTTGTTGAACCACTGTAGAGAATGGGAGTGAGAGAACCAGAGGCTTGTGAAACTGAAGTTAGCCCAGGGTGTAGAACAGTGGCTTTCAAAGTGTAGTTGCAGCATGTGCTTCTTGTTAGAAGTGAACATGTGGGCTCCACCCCACACCTATGTAATCAACTCTGGGGGCGGAGCTCAGCAATCTGCCTTAACAAGCCCTACAGTTGATTTTGAAGTAGCTGATATTCAAGACTACTTGCATTAGAACTTCTACAGAATTTGTGACTTCCCCAACTAGCAAGCAAATGGTAAAGCACAAACTATGCTACTCGATCATATTCTAGTCATTTCTTAGTAATGTTTTTATATTACAATAAGATATATTTATTTGGAACAATATACTTAAGGATTTTTTTAAAATCTGCTGGTTTCTCTCTGGAAATGGATGTCATACAAGATTTAAAAATCTGAACAAAGAGAGTCCTTTCCTCCGAGAAAAATATTGTTTAAGAAAAAAAACAAAAAATAAACCCTTGCCTCTCTACTAAATTTTCACATTATAGTAGAGATATAATAAAAGTGTTGTTTATTGTATCAAAAGTATTCAGTGACTCACCCAATAGTAGCAGTTCTCAAATTATGCTCCGGCACCAGTGTCATCCCATTCTAACTAAATAATGGCAATCATTTCCCAATTTATGGGGGAAAAGTTCATGAACTAAATTTTCTCAATTTTAAGGTATTCTCCCATAAATTTTTCTTAAACGTTTGGCTTTTGCTACTACTTATCTTGCAGCAAGTACTAATAGATGACAAAATAACAAAACAAATAGTAAATGAATGTTAATGAAATTTGAAGTTATCCAGTCATGCTTAGTTCAATACTTTCTCTTAAATTGAACACACGTTCATGACTGTGATTTTTATGTCACGTACTAATAACAAAGTCATTTTCTACTACCATTGTTCCAGTAATGTTGCCATTGCTCAAATATTTAGAACCTAACTTGGAACTACTTTCATTATTGGGGGGGATATTCTTTTGAATATACTAAACAATGGGAAAAGCTAGCAGACTCATGGTCTGGAAGGATCTTAAAGATTAATTTTACAGCCGAATATGAATGTGGGTAATCAAGCTGATTTATCCAGGTGTTCCTTGCTTAAAGAAATATGACATCATATGTAGAAATCTATATTTACAAACCATAGGTGCACATGCAGATGACAGTGAGACATTCCCCAATTACTTACAGATAAGACTAACCTCAGAAAGTTAATTTGTATAATAAGTAAATAATGGATCACAGTGGGGATATAGATCCAAGATAGCAAACCTTAATCATAACCTGATTACGATATTACAAAAATAAGAAGAGAGGTTAGTCACAAAGCACAGAAAAAGCAGAATTAGAACATATTGGCATAGCATATTCCAATACTGTAAAGGCAAATGAGTAAGGCTATCAGAGTTCTAGTATCATTTAAAAATTCAGATTATGTAGATAACTACCCTTATTATCCTGATCCTGTTGTGACCAAGCAATCTTTAGATATTTTGGCTTCCATGAATAACATGTTTCCAAATAATAGGATGGTTTCCATGTATAATATTTGGTTTCCAAATAATATGATTATCGGGCTAATAGGAAGATTCATTCTACTCAACAGTTGTATTTCCTCACTGCCAATCAATAATTCAGCATTTTGCTTTTTATGTTTGGTCTCTTGTAAGTAAAGGCAAGTCAGCTCTGGAACAGTGATATGTTGTCTAGGGAGGGTTGAGGGGGTCAAACCCCAAACCTGAATGCCACTCTGAGAGGTTCAGGGGTAGTCCTCCTGGCAGCATCCCAATCTGGAAAGCTGCCTTTCTTCTGAACAAGTACAGGAAACAGATAAATTATCATGTGCTTGTTCACTTCATAAAAGGATCGTTTGCTTTATGAAAATATTTTAAAAACACAAGGAACTTAAGATGAGAAACTGAGCAGTGACTTTTGAGTTCACTCAGAAATTCTTTAATGTTGACATAACTAGTCTTGATGATGTGATGGGGGTATAAACGTGAATGTACTGAACAAATCACTCATTTGGGAAGTTTGGCAGTAAAAGGAAGGAAGGAAAAAAATATTAATATAAACTGAAAGCGTGATTGGGTAAATGGAAAGAGGCTTGGTTGTTTTTCCCCTGTGAAAAAGAAACTGTATTAGCAAACAAACAACAACAACAACAAAAATATATATATAGAGAGAGAACCAGTGGAAATAGAGATATGAAAGTCACAGGGGAGAAGTGGGATAACTGGGAATTCAGGCTCCCTAAAAATTGGGTTTGTGGGGCAGGGGAGTACATCTCTTTTGGGGAAAACTCCTTCAAAACTACTCTGAAATACAACATTTAGGTACTTCTTTTAAATGCATAACTTTATTACTATAGGATGGCTTTAGATTCCCTTCCCTCTGATCAAATATGTCTCCAATTTTATTCATTTACCAATTATAAATTAAGTGCCTCTCACAATTAAAAGAGGAAGAAAGACGTGACCCTTGTCCTAGAGGAGCTTACAGTCTAACAGGAGAAATGGGCTTCTAAACACATCATTGCTGGTCTTACACATGCACAACATCCTAAGGAAGCATAGAGCAGATGAGTTTTACTTTTTAAATATTTAAATAATATTTCAAAACTATTTCATTCATTTGATTGGTGGTTTATCTCTTCACCAGGTTCCAGTTCTCACGTGTAGGCTCTGGTATAGTTAGGCTTTTGTACTCACTTCCAGTCATTTAAAAAAAAATGCATTTCCTTTACTTATACAGCATAAACAGTATTAGAAGCTCTAGGGAATTCAGAATTATATAGTACCTAATCCCTGCCTTCAAGAAATTTTTAGTCCATTTGAGGACATAAAGCTAATAGAACTTTATGTTTTACTCTCTATATTTAAATACTTATATATAATATAGTAACATATAATAAATATATATATTTAAATATGTATTTTTCCTTCTTAAAGGGAAAAATAATTAGGTTGTACAACCCCTACAATAATTTTGCCATATTCCCCAGACAGGAGAGATTTTAGGTAGGGGGAGTCAGAAGAAAAAGAATAATTTGTAATGTTAATTTCTAAGTGTAGAAATTACCTAGAAAATGCCTAAGTGTATTTTTTGGTATTTACTCTGCTTGGTGTTCTCTGAACTTCCTACTTTGCGGTTTGGTATCTCTCATCAATTCTGGAAAATTCTCAACCATTATTACTTCAAATATTCCTTCTGTTCATTTCTCTCTCTCTTCTTCTGATATTTCTATTACAAGTACATTACCCTTTTGTAATTGTCTCGCAGTTCTTGGATATTCTGTTCTGATTTTTTCATTCTTTTTTCTTTTTGCTCTTTAGTTTTGGAAGTTTCTATTGACATATCTTCAGGCTCACAGATTCTTTCTTTGTCCATGTCATATCTACAGATGTGCCCATCAAAGGCATTCTTTATTTCTGTTACAGTATTTTTATTTCTAGTATTTCCTTTTGATTCTTTCTTAGGGTTTCTTTCTGTTTCTATTACCCATCTGTTCTCACATGTTGACCTTTTTTTTTTCAATTAGAATCCTTAGCATATTAATAATAGTTATTTTAAATTTCCAGTCTGTGTCTGGTTTTGATGCTTACTTTGTCTCTTTAGACTGTGTTTTTTGCCTCTTAGCATGCCTTGTAATTTTTTATTGAAAGTCAGATTTGATGCATTGGGTAAAAGAAACTGAGGCACATAGACCTTCAGTGTGAGGTTTTATGTCTTTTTGGCTAGGAGTTAGGCCTTGTTTACTGTTTGCTGCAGCTGTAGTGTCAGAGGCTAAAATTTCCTGAGGGTCTTCATTTTTGTCCTCCCCCCACGGTTGTCTTTGGGTTTCCCTAGACATTCCTTCTTAAGAAGGGTCTGAAGTTTGCAAATCTTTTAGCTGTGATCCTCTGTTAGTATAAAGGAGACTATTGATGTAGTGGTAAAGTATGGGGACAAGGAAAGTGTTCTATAATCCTATTATTAGGTTTCAGTCTTTTAGTGAGCCTGTGTCCCTGGGCTGTGATATCACAAGTGCTTCTCATCTTCTCTTCCTCCCCATATTCCCATTAAGTTAGATAGGAAGACTAGAGAGGGCTGGGGTTAGACATTTCTCCTTCTCCATGTGGAATGTTGGAGGAGGCTGGAGTTGGACATTTCCTTTGCCTGAATCAACTAGGCTCTGGTAAAATAGTTTCCCTTGAAGGCAGAACTTTGTTAAGCAGAACAGAGTGCTCTGAGCATATTTCAAATTGTTTTCACAGGAAGCTTGAGGGTATTTTTCCATGATCTTTACCCTGAGAACCTAGTGGGGCTCCTGGTAGTAAAACTCAGGAATGTATGAGACCTCTCGAAGGCTAGGCCCCCAGAGTTTTGTTGTTATTATTTTTAATCTGTCAGGCTAACCCATAAGCTTCGTCTCCAGCAATTAATGAATTACTCTATAAGGGGTCCTACTAGGTTCCAGCCACACTTCCATTCCAGGTAAACTGTGACTGTCTATATTCAGTCTGTCTCTCCAGTGTTTGGGGCAGTGGTTTGCCCTGAGACTTCAATTGTCTGATAGATTTAAGAAAAATGGTTGGTTTTCAGTTTTTTTCAGCTTTTTTTTCTTTTTCTGGGAATGGGAGCGACAACTTCCAAGCTTTTTACGTCAGATTGAAAACTGGAAATCCACTCCAATCTCATATACAGAAATGTTTAATAATTGACGACTATTAGAATCCTAACATCTATCAGTTGAAGCCATGCTAGTACTCAATGGTTGAATAACACGCTATTCTATACTCAGGTTTAGTTGTTAATCCTCCTAGGTATTAGATTATTATAGTTGAATCACTCAATCCATCTGAGCTCATATTTCCTCATCTGTAAAATGAGAGTAATATCCATTCTTCCTAAAATATAGGAAGGGAAGGTAAAATAAGAATACATGAGAAAACACTTAGGAAAAAAAGTGTCACAAAAATTCAGTGAAAAAGGAGACAATTTCTATGGTTCTTTACATTATAGCCTATAAAAGCAAGCATTTAAAATGAGTCATGCACTATTTAACCCAAAACATTTTTCAACCACTATATTAATTACAAAAAGACTCTTTGCTTTATGAAAATATTTCTTAATTGAGTAATTGCTTTAAAATTAAGACAGTTTAAACCTGAATGGGTATGATCCAGTGACAGGCAATTATAAAGCTTTAGTATAGAAACTCCCCTAATAAAGCTTATAAAATACATCTGTTGAAATAAATATTTTATGAAACAGAAATGGATTCCATATTAATTCTCAGCTAGTCCATAAAAATCTGAGCATTTTCATCATATGATAATTTATTCGAATTTTTAAAAACTTTATTAAGGGATAATTTACATATCATAAAATGCACTCATTTTAGTTATATAATTCAATGGTTTTATTACCAGGTTGTGCAACCATCACCATAATTTAGTTTTAGAACGTTTTCATCACCTCAATAAGATCCTTTATGCCCATTTACAGTTAATCTTTGCTCCCATCCCAGCCCTAGACAACCACTAATCCACTTTCTGTCTCTGTATACTTGTCAATTCTGGATATCTCGTATAAACAGAATCATATAATATGTGGCCATTTGTGTCTGGCTTCTTTCACTTAGCATAATATTTTCAAGGTCCATCCATTTTGTAACATATATCAGTATTTGATTCCTTTTTATTGCTGAACAGCAATATCCATTGAATGGATATAGAACATTTTATTGCCCATTCACCAGTTGATGGGCATTTGGGTCATTTCTACTTTTTGGCTATTATGAATAATGCTGCTATGAAAAATGCTTATACATATTTTGTACAAGTTTTTGCATAGATATATGTGTTCATTTCTCTTGGGTATAAACCTAGGAGTAGAATTTCTTGGTCATATGGTAATTTATGTTTAACTTTTTAAGAAATGATCCAACTGTTTTCCAAAGTGGCTGTACTATTTAACATTCCAACCAGTAATGTTTGAGGTTTCCTATGTCACCACATACTTGCCAACTTTTGTTATTGTCTGTCTGATTATAGCCATCCTTGAGGGTATGAAATGGTATCTCATAATGGTTTAATTTGCATTTCCCTAATGACTAATGGTGTCAGACTTGTGATACTTATCAATATTTCAAAAATGGTGCATTAGCCATTTTTATACCCTCGTTGGTGGATTGTCATTTCAAATCTTTTGCTAGTCCCATATTTTAAGGAATCAAAAATAAAGAATTACTGATAAATTACTTAGATTCAATTGGTTTTTTAGTGCAAGAATTGCACATATATATTTAATACGTAATAGTTGTAGTACAATTAATTGTCTTTAAACTTATAACATTAAATAAAAGCAATGCAATAGAATATCATTGATGTGCTGAGGTCTTCAAAGGCAGGGATCTTCTCTCATCTTAGTGCAGGCAGTCCCCAAATTACAGATGAGATACGTTCCTGAGAACATCTTTAAGCTGGATTTGTGCGTAAATCAGATCCCTGATGAACAGCGCATATATGGTAATAATAATAATAACAATACTATAGTGGCTCATATGTGGTAATAATAATACAGTGTAATACTGTAATAATAATAATATCCCTGTACTGTAATAATAAGTTACAGAAACTATTGTGTTCTTTCTTTTAATTCAAACAGAACCTAAAAACAAACTCATACAAAAAGTTTAGATAGGAGAAATTTCAAAAAAGAATAATAATAGTAACACTCACCAAATGTGGCATCAATGTCTTGCCTACTGGAAGGGGCACTTTTGAGGCAAGAAGGTAGGCTAACATTAGTGGGAAGATGCTGATGGAGATGCTGCCGGAGAGGATGGAGTGGGTGCTGGAGAATCAGGATTTGCTTCTATTGCTTGAGGAGGGGAGCTAGCCACAGAAGTCGGTTTCTTGAAAAAGGTATCTAGTGTTGTTTGCACAGCCTTTTTATTCGTTACATCATAAATGGCCTCATAGCAGCTGATGTTCTCACTAATTGCACAGTAAACTTTTGTAAACCACTCAATGTTAGGATCTTGCTCCTCAAGCTTAGAAAATTCTGCTTCCATGAGACAAAAGGCTTCAGCTAATTCTTTCGTCATAAACTTTCTTGACTCTGGATCTTCTGATTCTTTGTGTTCTTTTGTTTCTGTCAGCTGCTTCTTTATCTAGGAGACTAGCCACTAGTGTAAAGATGCTGTGTGCACGAACCTCTTACGCCAGGCGGTGTGCTTACATGCGCAAAGAGACTAGTTCCCAAACTATTAATTTAATTATTTAGTTGAAATTATCCTTATGGAGAGCCTTGAGAGCCTGTTCATAAGTACAGAACGCCGTAAGTCGGGTCATTGGTAACTCGGGGACTGCCTGTATGCCCTGCATCTAACGTCGAACCTAGCATTTTACCTAAAACATTTTGATTGTTCAGTAGGTATTTATTAAATGGTTTACAGTCAGGTTTGGAAATCCAGATTGTGTGAAGTTATTTTTCTCCCTAGAACTTGGTCAGAGTTTTGTTGAGCTGCCTCTTTGGCTCTGGAGCACATGGGAATATAACCTAGTAGTTAAGGGTGTAAAAGTCGGATTGTCTGGCTTCACTGGTTTTCGTGTACACTGGGGAAAGTGACTTAGCCTCTTTGTTAGGCCCCAGAGGGTAGGAAGCTCAAAGAAGTTGGTTTAAGTCCTGGCTCTCTCACTAATGGTGTGACCTTGGGCTAGCTGTATAACTTCTCTGAGTCCATTTCCAAGTTTTCTAAACTGAAAAAGAGGTATGATTTTTAAAGAATGCCTACTTCACAGGACTGCCATGAGAATTAAATTGGATAATGTGGGCTTTTAAAACTATAATCAGTAATTGAATAATTGGATAATGAGAAGAAGGCAAAACCTGTTTATGTGACTGGACTGTGTGACTGACTGTTGGGGGTCCCTGCCTTTCTGACTAATGAGCACCAGGCATTCAGATGCCAGTACATTTTCCTAATGTGGAAGCTCAACCTCTTCCAACAGCCCTTCTTCTCCTACCTCCCGCTTGCACCCCTGGTGGCAGCGCTCTTAAATGATCTACCGTCCAGGTGCTTCTAGCACTGTTACTTTCAGCAATGCCCGTTTGGCACAAACAAAACTCATGTATGCTCATCAGTCACACAGTGGCAATGAGGATACCCAATCTCTCTTTGTCTTTGACTTCAGGTCCTAGAGCTTGGTTTCTAGTAGTTACTTCTGCGGTATCAGGAAATGTACTATTCAATGTCCTATTATACTATGAGAAATAAATTAGAAAGTTCAAGGGGAGGGTTGGTTAATTATGCTCTTAGAGTATATAATAGTATTTCACTGTGAATATCCATCTACCTCTCTACAAATTTTCTTTACCCATGTAAGAGTTTCTTTACCACTACACTTTCTTGAAAATAATTTAAACATCTCTTAAATCTATTTTAACTTGTCTACTTTGTTTGCTGAAGGTAATCTAAATGGGAATTTACAAACAATTTTTCCCTTAGCAACAGGCGAATTGCCTCATACCAAGCTTGGATTTATAAAAATCATATACCATAAGTTGAATTATGAAAGATCAGTCAATATCAGGATGTCTTCTAGAGCAGGCCATTTGAAATCAACATTTAAACAGAAGAATATAAAGGATTTTAAAGAGCCCTGAAATGTTTTCATCCAAGTTGGTTAAATACATATTAATATTTTATATATTTCTGAATGAATAGTTAAGAAATTTTTATACACCTTCCTGTGAAATTCCAAAAGATAATAATTGGTTAGATAGAGCATTTTTTTAAAAAAAAATCTTGGATATGACAATTTATATATCTATTCAATAGTCCTTTTTTGGAAAAGCATAAAAGTAGATTATTTTTTGAAAATACCTTTACCACAAACATAGCAAAACATTTAACAGACCTGTGAAATTTTAAAAAGTAATTACTTGCCCATAGAGGACACTGCAACTTTTCCAACATATCTGTAACATTTATTTGGCAATTAAATGTGAAGTATTATTCCTCTTATAAAGTTACATATATATGTGTTATTTAATATTTTATGACTGCAAATATTGTCTCTACATTCAGCTGATCACTACCATAAGGGCAAAAACTAGCACTTAAAAAATTTTTTGCCTTAATATAGTGTTTCTTATATACAGTAAGCGTTTGATAAATCTTTGTTCAGTGGTGTACCAAGCTGGCTCATATCAGCTTGCTAAAGCCAATTAATTGTATGCATCTCCTTCCAACCCAGTATTTGGTGACATAATGTAGCTTAAAATCAACTATAATGGGAATATTTACACCTTGGAAATTGGCAAATGCTCCAGATCAGTAAACTGAGTTCACCTTTAGCTTTACCATTTACTATTTGTGTGACATTTGGTGAGCTATCACTGTGTACCTTACAGTTTCTTCATCTGAAAATGGGAATATTAAATTATCTACTTCATAAAGTTGTTATAAGGAGAATATGAGTTTATGTATGTAAATTACTTAGAAAAATCCTTGATACATAGTATATATTCAACAACTGATAGTTTAATTTCTATTAAATCATCTCTCTGCTTATTTCACAATTCTTTACTGCTTTGTAAAGCTTTCAGGGAAGTCCACAATATGTTCATACTCAATCTATGCAACATTATTTCCTACAACTCCCCAGTATACATCTTCTGCTGCCTCAACAGACTCCTCTTCCTCTTCATCTACCCCTACTATAAGGGATTTTAACCATGGGATAGAAATCACTCTAGATTACTACAGTAGAAAAGATCACTTCCTGAGAGGCTGGGGCTAAAGTAGTAGGTGGTATGTTCTGGCATCCTGATTTCTTGGGTAAATATTGGGCCCATTTTCCATAGAATCAGTGGAAAAATATAAGACCCTTAGCATTATATCCAGTTTTGTTACAGGTTAAATAGGCTTTTCAGGACTAGATGGGAATTTGACCAATATTTATAACATTGTTTTGTGGGAAAGTATTGATTTGTTCCTAATCCCAAAAAATTCTTTGGAAACAAAATTTGGAAATATAATTCTGAATTGGTAACTGCTTATACTTGGAAATTAGCTAATTGATTTTTCTTTGTTTTCTGGTTCACATTGGGTTTAATCAAAACCTTTTGCTTCTCTGATATCTTGACTAAAACAATGGAATAATTAATAATATATAAAGATACAAAAAATAATGACACGTGCTCCAAACCAATCCCCAGCCCGACCCAGTGCTGGGAAGTACATGTGCTTTAAGTTATAGACTTTGATATTCAGAACCATAGAGTTTTAAAAAATTGCTTTATTAAATACTTGGCAGTATCAAAAGACTATTTATAAAATACTGTTGAGTATAAAAAATGTCAATACAATGAATACTTGTGTACCTACCACACTACTCATGAAATAAGATATTATTGATAACTGTGAAAGCTTGATCTGGTCTTGATCCACTTCAGAGGTAACCATAAGCTTGAATTTGGGATATATAATTCCCTTGATTTTCCTTATAATTTTACCAAATGTTTGTTTCTCCAATATATTATTTAATTTTGCATGTTATTGAATTTCATATAAATGGAATTATACTTCACTAATTCTTCAGCAACTATTTTTTTTCTTTCTGAACTTTTAGTTGAAACATGACATACATACATAAAAGTGCACACAACATAAGTGTGTCCCTTGATGAATTTCCACAAGTGAATATATTTATTTAACCTGCACTGAGAGAGAGAAATAGAATATTCCCAGCATCTCAGAAACTCCCTACCAGCCACCTTACAGTTACTACCCTCCTTCGTTCCTGGGTAATTATTATCCTGAATTCTAATATGATAGATTAGTTTTTCTTGCTTTTGAATTTTATATAAAAAGAATCAGACAACATACACTCTCCCATTTCTGGCTTTTACATTCAACATTATGTTTATGAGATTCATCTTTATTGTTGCATGTAGATATAGTTCATTCATTTTTATTCATAGTATTCCATTGTGTGTGTATGTCATGATTTATTTTTACATTCTACTGTTGATGCTCATTGGGTAGTTAGTTTCCTTTTTGGTTATTATGAGGAATACAGCTATGTCTTTATGTCTTTATTGTAAAGCAATTGTTGATTTATCTCAATATTAGGTTCCCGGGATTCATCCACGATATTGTTTGTAGCTGTGGTTCATTCATTTTCACTGCTGATAATATTTTATTGCATAAATATTCCACAATATATTTATCCTTTTACTGTTGATGGTTTCTGGCATTGCTGTGAATATTCATACATTCTCCTAGGCAGCGGTCCCAAACCTTTTTGGTTTCATGGAAGACAATTTTTCCACGGAATGGGGAGAGTAGATGCGAGCGGGGGTTGGGGGACGTAGGTTGGTGGGGAGGAGGATGGGGGAAGGCAGAGCTCAGACAGTGATATGTGGCCCTGTTTTTCCCAGCAGGCCACAGACTGGATTCCAGGCCACAGCCTGGGGGTTGAGGAACACAGTCCTAGAGCACATGTGTATAGGTTTCTCTAGGAAATAACTTTCCAACTTGAATGCTATAGCTACTTTCCCCTCTCATAGAGTTCTGAAAAATAATGGTCCCACTCAGCCTTTTAAAAAAATTAATTTAGTTTTTAAAAATTGAGATACAATTTCCATATCATAAAATTCATCCTTTTAAAGTGTAGACTCCAGTGATTTTTAAGTATATTCACAAGGTTGTGCAGTGATCACCACTACCTAATCCCAGAACATTTTCATCACTCTATAAAGAAACCCCATATCCATTAACAGTCACCCCTTTACTTCCTCCCACCAGCCCCTGGAAACCACTAATCTGCTTTCTGTGTCTATGGATTTACCTATTCTGGACATTTCATATAAATGGAAACATGCAATATGTGGTCCTTTGTGTCTGGCTTCTTTCACTTAATATAATGTTCTCAAAGTTCATCTATATTGTACCGTGTGTCTGTAATTCATTTCTTTTCATGACTATCTAATATTCCATTGAATGGGTATACTACATTTGTTTATCCATTCACCAGTCAGTAGACATTTGAGTGGTTTCCACATTTTGGCTTTTACTATTGATGGTTTCTGGCATTGCTGTGAATATTCATGTACAAGTTTTTGTGTGAACAGATGTTTTCTTTTCTCTTAGGTGTAAACCTAGGTGTGGCATTGATGTGTTATTTGGTAATTTTATGTTTCACTTTTTAAGAAACAGTCAACTATTTTCCACAGTGGCTGCACCATTTTATAGTCCCACAAGCTATGTATGAGGGTTCCAATTTCTCCATATGTTCCCCAACACTACCTATTGTCCATCTTTTTTTATTATAGCCATCCTAGTGGCTATGAAGTAGTATCTCACTGTGGTTTTGATTTGCATTTCTCTAATGATTAACGATGTTGAGCGACTTTGCATACGCTTGTTTGCTATTTGTATTTCTTCTTTGAAGAAATATCCGTTCATGTGTTTTGCTCATTTCGAAATTGGCTTGTCTGCCTTTTTGTTGTTGAGTTAGAAGAGTTCTTTGTATATTCTGGATACTAGACCCTTATCAGACACATGATTCGCAAATATTTTCTCCCATTTTGTGAGTTGTCTTTTCATTTTCTTGATAGTACCTTCGAAACAGGAAAGATATAAATTTTGATGAAGTTCAATTTATTTACTTTCTCTTTGGTTGCTTAGTTCTTAGGTGTTATATCTAGGAAACCATTACCTAATCCAAAGTCACAAAGATTTATACCTATGTTTTCTTCTAAGAGATTTACAGTTTTAGCTTTTACGGTTAGGCTTTTGATTCATTTTGAGTTACTTTTTGTATATGGTATGAGGTAGGGGGTCTAACTTCATTCTTTTACATATCATTCAGCTATTTTTTTAAATTGACATCTATACTGTTCATGTGTCTGTCTTCCCTTCCCCTGTTCTGGTGTGTGTTTCAGGGAATTATTTTTCCTGGCTCCCTTCCTACTGACTTCCAGCTCAGCTCTTTTTTATATATATATCTTTAAACAGAGATTTAAATGCAGAGCAGTGTGGTAAACACATCCAGCCACAGTTGCTGAAGCACATGTGCAACTAGCATTCTTGGAAACATTTTTTTATGTGTGTCCCTTTAGTGTCAACCAAGTGTGAAGGCACAAGTGGGAGATTAGAGAACAAGTGGAGGGGAGAAGCAAGAGAATTTCTCTCCTTTTCACTCAGCTTCTGGTGGTGTCTCCAGCAGTTACCGAGTTGCCTTAGTGGCTCCATATTACTCTAAATAACTCTTCCCTCTGTGACTCCTAGATCCTCATGGTGGTGCCACTGTGCTTTCATCTCCTAGATGGCCGTACTTTTTGAGTTCTGGTTACAACACCTAGTCCTGTTGTTCCTATAGTCCTGGGCTGGGAACAACTCTAGCTGTTGCTAACCTTTGAACTGCCTCACATCTTCTGTTGACTTCTCAGCTCTTCACAGTCTGTAAATACCTTTATTAAATTCCCTCTATTGAAAAAAAACAGTATCTGGAAATATTTCTGTTTTCTTCATTGGACTTGACTGATAAAACATCTAACATTTAAAACAAATTCTGTGTTTAAATAGTTACAAAGAATGCTATTCCCAGTGTATTTTAATTATTGACACTTCAAAATAAACTTATATACCCCTCTTTCATATACATTTAGTGCCAGCTAAGTGCCACAGTGATTCGAGCTTTTACATTTAGGCCTTTGATTCATTTTGAGTTACATTTTGTATACAGTATGAGGTAGTATGTAACTTCATTCTTTTATATACCATACAGCCATTTTTAGGTTGACATCTATGCTGGTCATTTTGTCTGTCTTCCTTTCCTCTGTTCTGCTATGTATTTTAGATAATTACTTTTCCCAGACTCCCTTGCCAACTGACTTCCAGGTCAGCTCTCTTTTATACCTGTGTTTTTAAACAGAGATTTAAATGCAGAGCATTTATGTTCATCCATTTAAAAAATACATGAAAATATCCTCCTCAGTCAGAAATTTAACATTGTTTCTTTTTATTCCACTTCTCTTCCACTTCCCCCACAAAAGTTTTTAATGTTATATGTCTTTATGCGTTAAAGTCTTCAATTAGTCATGCTTCACTATTTTTCACAAGAAAAATGGGTTATATAAATCGAAATTGCACATACGTACTTAAGCTTCCTAGATACATAGGTTCCTAACTGTTAAAATATTTTTTCTGGTTTGAATTATTATAACATTATTGTTGCCATAGTATGCAATTGATGAAAGAACATAACTACATTATATTTTTTTAAAAATAATTACTGAACATGAAAGTTAACATTTCTTAAGGAATTGAATGAAGTGGTGCTTTTGGTGCCTTTGATTAGTGGAGGTTCTGTGTGGTAGGCAGGAAATTTTTTTTTATGCCTGGGGGCAATGCATAATAGGGAAGGTGGCCAGGAGGTATCCTGTATTTTGTGAAATAGGAAAAGAGAAATATGAAGGGAGAAAATAGCAATCACAGGCAAGTTCCTAGGCAGATCACTTTTAGGAAACAATGTATATGACTTTGAGGATTTGGGGATCGATCCTTTTAAAACTGTCTGTGTCCATGGAAAATTTTCATGTCCTGCAAGGGCATGTTACCCAGCATCATGTGGGAAACTACCTTAATGCAATGGTAGCCTTTAAGAACACTAAGGCAAGCTATCCTAAAAGTCACTGAACAAAAAGGCTTTCACACCAAAATAAGATGCTTGCATCATGCAATTTATTGAATTAATTGAAAACAGAAGCAGCAAGGGGATAGGAATGGCATAGGTTAATACACTTAGGATAGGGTGAAAGCAGGATGGAAGGATTACACTACCTGAATTCTGAATTATACAAAGTTCATATATCCATTTCTTTTTTTTTTTTTTTTTTTTTTTTATAGACAAGGTCTCACGCGCTCACCCAGGCTAGAGTGCAATGGTGCGTTCACTGCTCACTGCAGCCTCAAACTCTTGGGCTCAAGCAATCCTCCTGCCTCAGCCTTCCTTGCAGTTAGGACTGTATGCACATGCCCAGCTAATTTTTTAATTTTCTGTAGGGATAGGGTCTCGCTATGTTGCCCAGGTTGGTCTCCAACTCCTGGCCTCATGCAATCCTCCTACCTTGGTCTCCCAAAGTGCTGGGATTAGAGGCATGAGCCAGTGTGCCTAGCCAAAGTTCATATATATCTTGTCTCTTTCTCTGGTGCATCAACCTTCCCTGATGGTGTGGTTAAAAGTCAGAGTTGAGGTTTGAGCAATGGGACTTGACAGAAGGATGGTGCCTGGAGCCAACACTTGTATGGTGCCCGGAGCCAATACCTGGCCACAGCAGTAGCTTGCCAGTTAGACTGATGAGCAGCTATAGGATTTATTGGGCAGAGGATCCATGAGCCAGAAAGGGTGTCTCCAATGAGAAGTCAATTTAGGATCTTACGAATATTGAATGCCTGATGTATATTTAGTGTATCATGAATATTTGGTGCCCTTGGTCCTTCTGTCCCTCCCATTGAGGTTAAAGCACACATATACTCAACTTTCCTTATGTCTAACATGTCTCACAAAGCTACTAGCTTTTATATTTAGTTTCATTTATCCTCCTTACTTGTTTTTCTTATTTTCCATGAGTATTCTTAAATAATACAGCAAACTACATGACACCTGGTTGGAAGATCACCACTATAGGACAAGTGCTAAGATATTGATCCTTATAGCCCTTAGGACACTAGTATGGGCTGAGGTGGCTGAGCTGCATTCCTTTGCCTCTAAATACAAGTCTCTCATTTCTTTAATTCAGTATGACATACAAAATATTATCATTTTCCATGTTTATCATAAGTAGAGTAGACACTTAGGTACAGAATTGCTAAGTTACAAAACATATGCAGCTTCAACTTTACTAGATAATGCCAAACTATTATCTCAAGTCTTTTTCCCTAATTCATATTCCCAATAAAATGTAAGAAAGCTCCAATTGATTCACATCCTTCTCAATATTTGATAATTTCAGAAAGAAACATAAAATGTTATAACATGAAAATTTCCTATTTTAAAAGGATAGAAAATTCAGATCTAGAGAGAATTTTAAGTAGACTTATTTGTTTATTGACTCATCTTAACAAACATTTATTTGCACTAATTGTATTCTAGGCATTATGCTGGGTGTTAGGATAAAAGATGAATAAGACTAATCCCTGTCCTCAAGGAACTTACACTCTATATGAGAGGCATATGTGTGAACAGAGAATTCACGTGATACAATACAATACACAAGTGCAATGCAAGTACAATAATGGAGGTAAATGCAAATTGCTATAGCACTGATGAAGGAGAAAGAGAAAAATGTGTCTGAGTTTGGGGCAAGGGATATTAGGAGAAGTGAAGGTTGAGGTTTTTCATAAGATAGGTTTGTTTTCAAATTTCAGTTTTTAAACTCCGTACTGGTGGTTCTGTGGTGATAAGAAGGCCAGGTCACGAAGGGGTTTTATCCTATATGATTGATGATGCAGAATCACTGAATTATTTTAAGCAACATAAAGACATGATTAAAATTGTATTCTAAAAAGAGAATGCTGATAGCAATGTGGAGAATGGATTGAGATGGGCATAAACAGAGGCAGGGAGACAAGTTACGAGTCCATTGCAGTTGAGATTCAAGATGATAAACGTTTGAACTTAAGGGAGTGGCAAGAGAGATGGAAAGAAAACAGATATGAATGATATTCAGGAAGTGGCATTCATAGAATCAGGTGATAGACAAGGCGTAGAAAATGCTGGAGAAGATTAGTCTATCAAGATACCCAAGTTTCTGCCTAAGGGGGTATATTCATTTATTCAATCAGCTAATACCTATTGGTCCCATATTATATGCTAGGCTAAGCCTTATGCTGGCTGTGGGGCATATCTAGGGCTACTATGTTACACAACTCCAGGGGACACTATTCGTATTGTATATACATGGACTATAGTAGGAATAGTGTTCCTTGGACTTCTTCAGTGGTGTGGTTCCAAATTTTCTATGAACCGGACAAACAGTTCCTACCATTACAGAACTCACGATCCTGTGTACAGTGGCACTGTTAACTAAGATGGAGAAAAAAATAACTACTGTGTACTAGGCCTTGAGAACTTACCTGTTGTCACTTGTCTTTCTTTTTGCCTGAAACCTTGAGTTGGGTATATTGGACATATTGACCTTGAGGGATTTATGGAATCTTTAGATGGAAATTTCTATGAGGCCACAAGACATGTTAATTTAGAGCCCTGTTTAAAGTTTCATAGTGTGTTAGTTAAAAAGGTTTCTCAGTGCACTTCCCATTTATCAGCTCTACACACTCTTCTAGGATGCACAGAGAAGAAATATAGTTTACATGTGGTCCTGTCACTCTGTTCCCGGAAGGAAGTTTAAAAGGAAGAGACCAAGTCTTCACTCCAATATAAATTTCTGAAAGTTTTTTTTTCAATGGCTCCAAATTGCATACTCTCTAACTGAGAAGTTCAGAAAATTGAGCAAGTCATATTAAAATTATCAAGGCCACATAGGTTTGTCACATAATAGAACAATTTCAAGGGTGAAGTGAATGGCTTAAAACAAATTTATTTTTCTTTTCATACATGTCTAATAAAAATGACTGATGGATTGTCTAGACTTTAATGTATTTAGATATATGTTCTCCCTTTTATTCAGTGACAAGTGCAGAGCAACTTTCCAACTATTTTTATTCCAGTTTTGTAATTTTAACACTGACAGTAAGAAATATTCTATAGAAAGTTTGACTTTGAACTGGAATGTTCTGCCAGATCTCTGCCTAGAGGGAATTTTTATGGTTGAGTTTGTAAATGCTAGCAAAACAAAGTTGGAAATTGAAAAGCTTTCAAATTTTCAAGGCTGATGTAAGATGAGTTATGCTTCTTATGTATCATACTTCTAGTAATTGTCTTATTTTTTACTTTTCACAATTTAAGTTTGATCATAGATGCTTTTCAAAAATGGTATTTATTTTTGTATGAAACAATAACATAAGCATCAGAGAAGCCAGAAGTAAATCGTGATTGACAATATATAATAAATTATAATACCTCAATCGGTTTCCATGTTTACAGTTACAAGCAACCATGATAATTCCCTTCAGTAAGGACAAATAACAGTGAAGCAAGTTAAAAACAGAATTTAAAAAAAACTATGCTCAATAAAACAATTTTCAGCAATCCTAGAGAATAATAAGCTTTAAGCTGAGCAAATCAGATGATATAGAACATTTCCTTCAGTTTGATTTACTGTAGGATTTTTTTTTACCTGAAAATAATGAGAATAGTGAAATTTCAGATGTGTTGATTATCTATGTACATATAAATCTGGCCTAAATGTTGAGGTAAAAATCCTAATTAAAACTTGCTAAGACTGTTTTGTATATGAGAGAAGGAAGGAGTTTGATTTTAAGGTTTGTGAAAAATTCCTCCTTCAAAAAGCCAAAGAATCAACATGTCCTGGTTAAGACTCAAATCTGTCACCAAAAACCATAGAGAGTTAGAAGTTTCACTTAGGAAATAGAACTAAACATATTCTCTGGGCAAAGGTGTGGATTAATAGAAAAAGACGTATACTGATAGAAGAAAAAACACAGGTCAAATAAGATGGTTTTTTTTTTTTTTTAATGTCTTTCTCCCCTCCCCACACCTTGTTTTCCCGCCTCTGGTGAAAGTTTACTTTCACAGTGGCACTGGTGGGGATTGCCTCTTTTAAACTCTTGTAAAGATTTGATAATGGGATCCATTGCATTTATTAAAAGAAGAATCTAATTAATTTAACATCAAGGACATACTTAGAGAAATGAAAGATAATAGGCCCTAAGTGTATTGTGTTTGCAAAATATTTAAATAACATCAAAAACAGTTCTAAAACAGATGAAAACAACAAAGAAGGCACGTCTGCCTTTTAAAAATTACATAATAAGCAGATAATGGTATTTTTATTGTCAAAAAGTGATAACCAAGTAAACACATCTCTCTCTCTCTCACACACACACACACACACACACACACACACACACAATCATCCTTATATAAGGAAGGTCGAACTGTTCTGTTATATCTGATATTGATACCTTAATTAGGTACTAAAAGGAAAGACACCGGTCATGAAGCAGGGAGGTCAAAAATCACTCTGTAAGTTTAGTATACACATGTAGGTAGGGCTAGGTCAGGACTTGGATGCAATGAGTGAGTGAGGTACCTGCCTAGGGTGCAAAATGGGGTTCCAAAATGCCTTACATTCAAAATAATATTTTAATGTAATATTCTTAAAAATCAAATTTAATATCAAAAAATACATGATAAACAGCACGTCAAAACTTTAAACAGAGGATCTTACCCTTCACTTCCACGACTCTTTTGCCTCACCCTAGTACTGGCCCTGCCCAGAGAAGCTCCCATTTAACTTTCCTGTTCAGACCAAGGAGGGTGATAGGCTGGGATAGTGGGGCAAAGACCAAGAGAGCATGGCTTCTAGCAGCAGCCTGAATATATCCTTCCTCTTATAGATGTGCACAAAAATGAGAATCACGGTACCAACGCTACCAACGCCCTCTACAAGCAGCCTAGCCAACTTTATTTCTCTACTACATTACAATATTCCCTTCTATGCAGGATGATCCATTTAATGTTCCAATTTTTTTCCCACTTTGATTTAGCTCAGTATTTTCTAAAAGTACTTTGGAAACCTTTAAATTCCCTTAGAAGCAATAATTAAATATTTGTAAATGCTGTATTTTAAGGCTTCTCTTGGAGATTCAAGATGTATGTAGTGTATTAAAATCTGGGAGAAAATTGGAAATCCTGTCTATTTTGTTTAATCCAGTGGTTTCCTAATTTTATCTTAGAGTCATATCATTACCCAGTCTCTGACTTCAACTACAATAAGGCCGCAATCATCTAGTCCCACTCCCCTTCTTTCCTTGGTGATAGCATTTTGCTCTTCTGATTCTGCAAGATCTCTCTCTACCTTCCCTGACCCTGGCTTTTTATCATATCTAGGGATGAAGCAGCTCTGGAATTTTTGCATGTGATTTTGTTTATGTACATTTTAATTGAAGTGTGGGCTATGGGATTTCATGGAACATGTCAGGAGGACTCTGGGAAAAAATATTGATCAACTTTAGCCCATGCTTTAAAATATCTCTACTCTGTGTCCACACCATCCTCTCTTAAGAATATAAACATATCTATCAGGGAAAAATAAGTCATTTAATAGAAGTGGTGGGATGTTGGAAATTCTCATCTTATAATGACCCCAGTGGAGTGACCCAAAACGAAAACCACTGTGAATAAGAACATCTTGGGGGCCAGAAAACTGAAACCTTACCATTTCAGGCTGGGTCCAATGAGGATGGAAAAACCATCCAGTAATTTGAACAAGCGAAGTTTAATATAAAGAATTATTGACTATAACAGGAGTAAAAGGAATTGGCTAGGAAGAAGTAAAGAGAACTCTAAAGAATACAGGAGTAAGAGCATCCACTACCCTCAGGACTGAAATAGAACAAGCAAGGAAGAGTCCTCCCCTCTTCTCATCCAGGGTTGGGATCCAGACCTTACACAGCCTCGGCTCACCGGATGGCAGAGTTGTGCTAGTGGAACCAGCTGCAAATCTGCCCCCTAGGGTGCTGGGGAGAGCTGTTCACCAGGAGATATCTCACCAGAGGCACACTGCTACTAACAGCCCACGAGGGGAGAATGCGGGGGTGCTGGTTGCTTCAAGAGTCTGGCACTGGAAAAACCAGCCTCACAGCAGCAGCCAGGCCACAGGGAAGGTGTGTGTATGTGTGCACTTCAGGAGCAGAAGCTGGAGAAACTACATGCATTACACTACAGAAACTTGCTCAGTGAACACAGAGGAACCAGGAAACAAAAGCCTTTCCTCCTGCAATGTCTCTCCAGTGCCCCCTACTGACAAAACATCAATGCCAGCTGGCAAGGCAAACATTTAATGAGCCCAGATACATTTTCACAGAGCAGGTAAAAAGGGTGAATTTGGAGTTGGGAGAAAATAAATTGATAGCTGGCATACTTAGGGAAAAAAGATTATCTGGAAGACAATAGTGATTGACAGGAATGTGACTGAGGAAGAGATCCTGCTGATCAAAAAGATAACTAGGAGAGTCACTTAAAGTTAGGGAAGATGAATCATTGCTTACAGAACTTGATCATGGCTAGATGGGAAGGAGAAATTGCTTTCTCTGGGAAAAGTCCAGTCCAGGAAAGCTTTGGGAAAAACACTGAAGGAAGAGTTTCTGAGTGTGATATACAGAGGAGCAAAGCACTGAGAATGGTGGCCTATAACTGGCATCCCTTAGGATCGCAGCTACTAGAACCAAGTTGGACTCTCACTATTCTATTTTTTCGGTTCTATTTTTTCCTACCTCTCTACTTTATAATTTAAATTTCTCACACTGTGCAAATGCTGATTTTTGTACTTTCTTAGATGGACTAAGAGTATTATGCTTTATATTTCTTACCTTGATGGCAGGGTGTAGGGAGGGGGCCACTGCCCTAAACTCTAAAGTGAACATTTGGAACTTAGGCAGTGGGATCAGAATTGGATAGCACTGTTGTTACTGCCTTGAAGGAAATATCTGAGCAGATTGATGAAGAATGTTTGAATTACTGCAGGAAATCTTTAATTTTTGGGTGTTCTTACTTGTTTCATCACAGACCTCTGTAAACTTTTAATGTATCAATAACATTCCACTGCTGCTCAAAGATCACTGCTACTGCCACAGGACACTTGCCAATACCGAAACACCAGAGGGCTGATTTGGGAAAATTAGTTTTCTCTGACTCTTGGGTAATGAATTAGAACCCTTTTAAGGAATTACATTGATCTCTTCAGGTAACTAGGATGTCATTTAGTAAGTTGGTATTTTAGTCAAACAAAATATATACCTCTTTAGTCAGTACCATGCCTGAAGAGTAATTAGATAGCTGCTCCATAAATGTGGTTCTGAAAGGTCATATGGCGAGTGTCAGCCTTTTTATGACAACACTGTACTCTCTTATAATTGCCTGAAAATGGCCCATGGGAATACTAAAACAACAAGGAAAGGTTTATGATGCTAACTACAAACATTTCATCTCTTGTTACAGCCATGCAAATTATTGTAGGTCCATTGACAATGGGAAAAATTTACTGAGCTTAAAACAAATCATACAGTATTTAACGGTCTAAAAAATTAAAATGGAAAAATATGTCAGAAAGCTTTGGGATCACTTAAGTTATTAAGCTAACTGTCTTAAAAGTATATACAGGACTTGTGAATATGTTGTATACCAGAAAATTCTTGCTAAGCTCATTTGTGTTTCTTGTGTAATCATGTATAAAACAGATGGAATAAATCTATTAAAGCTTTACCTATTTTTTTCATGTTCAGATTACATGCAAGTTTCTTTACTCTTTTCTCATCTATGCAGTTAACGTGCTCACTACTATGTTTTAAGGACAAGGAAAAATGCTGGCATATTGTAAAACAATTGTTCCTAAAGAGCCTATGAATGCACTAACTCCTCATTCTTTTCTCTCTGTTTTGGCACATCCAAAATTATTAGTCTAATTAATTAACATTTTATGCAGAAAAGAAAAAGTTAGATGATCAATTTTTCACTTGTAAAGAACTAATATGGACCTCCGGCACACCCCATCCCCCAATATCCTCTTTAATATCTACTCCTTTCTACTGTCTCATTCCTCCAGAGTCCTGCACCCCTTTCACTTTAGGGCAGGGGTTGGCAAATTTTTTCTGTAAAAAAACGGTTAGCAGATATTTTAGGCTCTGCAAGTCATACAATCTTTGTCACAACCACACAATTCTGCTGTGTTAGGTGAAGATAGCTATAGACGATACATAAATGACTGACCATAGGTGTGTTTCAATGAAACTTTATTTGTAGACACTGAAGTTTGCATTTCATATCATTTTCATGTGTCATAAATATTATTCTTCTTTTAATTTTTTTCAGCTATTTAAAAATGCAAAAACCATTCTTGTAGATTGTACAAAAACAGGAATTAGGCCAGAGTTGGCCCATGGGCCACAGTATAGTGACTGTTGGTCTAGTGGCAATGTTGCTTCTTCAAGGTCTGAGTAACTTTCACTCAAATCACTAGCCAAAAGGAAACTCTTGTGGCCAGGTGAGTTGGCTCATGTCTGTAATCCTAGCACTCTGGGAGGCTGAGGAGGGAGGATTGCTTGAGCTCAGGAGTTTGAGACCAGCCTGAGCAAGAGCGAGACCCTGTCTCTACTAAAAATATAAAGAAAATTAGTTGGACAACTAAAAATATATAGAAGAAATTAGCTGGGCATAGTGGCGCATGCCTGTAGTCCCAGCTACTCAGGAGGCAGGGGCAGGAGGATCGCTTGAGCCCAGGAGTTTGAGGTTGCTGTGAGCTAGGCTGACGCCATGGCACTCTAGCCCAGGCAACAGAGTGAGACTCTGTCTCAAAAAAAAAGAAAAAAAAAAAAAAAGAAAACAAGAAAAAAAGAAAATTCTCTAAAGATGGTTCTGTTTATAAAGTTTCCCCATATGACACATTCAAAACTTTAGGGATCATCAATATGTCCATAATTTTCCATTGGTTGTCCCACTTTTTGTTAGCTGATCTATTGAAAACTATTTTAAGATTTACAGAGACTTTTCCCATTTTTCATCATGAAAAAGTATATAAAAAATACTGTATAAGGGCCAGGTGCGGTGGCTCACGCCTGTTATCCTAGCTCTCTGGGAGGCCAAGGCGGGCGGATTGTTTGAGCTCAGGAGTTCGAAACCAGCCTGAGCAAGAGCGAGACCCCGTCTCTACTAAAAATAGAAAGAAATTAAT
>CAUYRB010050019.1:0-14790 GCA_963574695.1 Propithecus perrieri
GGGCTAGAGTGAGTGCCGTGGCGTCATCCTAGCTCACAGCAACCTCAAACTCCTGGGCTCAAGTGATCCTCCTGCCTCAGCCTCCCGAGTAGCTGGGACTACAGGCATGCGCCACCATGCCCGGCTAATTTTTTCTATATATTTTTTAGTTGTCCAATTAATTTCTTTCTAATTTTAGTAAAGACAGGGTCTCGCTCTTGCTCAAGCTGGTCTCGAACTCCTGAGCTCAAACAATCCGCCCGCCTTGGCCTCCCAGAGTGCTAGGATTACAGGCGTGAGCCACAGCGCCCGGCCTAGATGGCTCGTTTTTTATTACTGAGTTGCAAGCAAGAGTTCTTTTACTAGGCCCCTATCAGATACATGATTTACAAATATTTTCTCGGAGCAGTTATTTTAAATTTTGAGATTATGACCTAAATCTTTTTTTTTTCCCCCCTGAGATGTTGCTCCGTCTCCCAGACTGGAGTACAGTAGCATGACCATAGCTTATTGCTGCCTGGAACTCTGGGTCTCAAGTGATCCTCCTGCCTCAGCCTCTCAAGTAGCGAGGACTACAGGTGTGCACCACCATGGAGGACTTTTTGTGTGTGTGTGTAGAGTCAGGGTCTCGCTATGCTATGTTGCTCAGGCTGGTCTCAAACTCTTGGCCTTGGGTGATCTTCTCACCATGGCTTCCCAGAATGCTGGGATTACAGGGCCCTAAACATTTTTAGAATGTTCTGTTTCAGATTCACAAAGTGGGAGTACTCTGATCCACTGGCCAGGGTTGTCATAACTGGCTTTTTCTTTTGTGTTTAAGGGATGAAGATGCCCCTGCTAAGATTCCAGATGAAGAAGCCACAAAACCTGAAGGTTGGTTAGATGATGAGCCTGAATATGTACCTGATCCAGATGCAGAGAAGCCAGAGGATTGGTAAGAGTTTCAGATAACTTTTTAAATTGTCTTTTTTTCATTCATTCATTCATTCATTCATTCATAGCCTCAGAAGAAGAGAATAAATTATCTTTTTAGTTTTATTTTTTTTGGAGACAGAGTCTCACTCCGTTGCCCGGCCTAGAGTGCCGTGGTGTCAGCCTAGCTCACAGCAAGCTCAAACTCCTGGACTGAAGCAATTCTTCTGCCTCAGCCTCCCAAGTAGCTGGGACTACAGGCATGCGCCACCATGCCTGGCTAATTTTTTCTATATATTTTTAGTTGTCTGGCTAATTTCTTTCTATTTTTAGTAGAGACAGGATCTCAATCTTGCTCAGGCTGGTCTCGAACTCCTGACCTCGAGTGATCCTCCTGCCTCGGCCTCCCAGAGTGCTGGGATTATAGGCGTGATCCACCACTCCCGGCCTATCTTTTTAAATCGAAGTAAAATTTAATACTTAAATACAGCCAAGTGCCCAAATTTTAGGGTAGAGCTTGATGAATTTAATTACATTTCACCTTTTTTTTTTTTTTAATGCATCTGTCATGAAAAACTGTTGTTACTGGAAATACAGAAACAAGAGAAGATGGTCTTCCATCGTATGACACTGTGAAAACATTTCAGTAGGATCTCAGGGGAGCATTGGCCAGCGAGCTATTCATAGTCCTGTATCACAGAATCCATTTGTAATTTGTTGTTTTTGTATCTCCAAAGGGATGAAGACATGGATGGAGAATGGGAGGCTCCTCAGATTGCCAACCCAAAGTGTGAGTCAGCCCCTGGGTGTGGTGTCTGGCAGCGACCTATGATTGACAACCCCAATTATAAGGGCAAATGGAAGCCTCCTATGATGGACAATCCTAACTACCAGGTTTGTGCTTCTTGATGGTTGAGTTGCTTTCATTGATCTGTTTGCATTCAGATAGAAGTTTTGTCTGCAGTGAGGCTGCCAGGATGATCGTTACATTCAAGCTGTTGAATTAAAAGCAGAAAGTGAACATAAATTGAGAGAGAGCTTAATCGGTTAGGTGCTGCAAAGATAAATCTAGAAACTGGAGGGAATAGCTCTTATAATTGCTTTATAACTATGTTTAGAAACAGGAAAGAGAAATGGAAAACTTGTGATTTGGGCACCCTGCTGTCGGGCGGCAGGGTGCTTTAGTCACAAGATCCAAATCTCAGGCTTGGCAATCTGTGTGATGTGGTGGATAAGAGGACTGTGAGAGGAGCTGGTACCCCTAACCACATAAGAACAGCTCACTGCTTAGCTTAATATCTTCAACTGTAAAAAGTCTGAGGCTCAAGTGAGATGGTAAGGATATACGTAGTGACGTTATGAAGTTTCAGGTCTATAAAATGTACCCCCTTGGACCCTTTCTTTATACTAGTAAAATTATTTATAATCATTAATTTCCACTTTGTCAAACTTTAAGGTATAGGTCTATCTATATGCATATACTAGATATATGTTTTTCTGTTTTTTAATGTATTTTTAATTGTGCAAACAATGAGATAAAATAAAAATTTCACTTCAAAAAATTGCCCTTTAGCTGTTCTCCTGTTGGTGGCCATTTGGGTGGGTTGTCAGCTTCCCTTTTAGAGTCAGTGCTGCCGCAGTCATCCTTATAGATGCCTGAATGTATGTAGCAAGTATTTGGAGCTCAGAGGAGAGATCCAGGGTAGTTACCTAGAAGTGAATTGCTGGTTGAAGACTATGTACATTTTATTTTAAATCACCACTGAAAAAGTCAGAGTTTAGAAATCTTAGAGGCAGAGTGTGTAAAACATCAGTAGCATTTATTGTCTTCTTCCTGTTGCTCATTTAAGTTTCACAAAGTCAGCATTTATCTCCATTGATTATGGAGAATTCATCTTACAGTAGGTTCCCCATAAGTTTTTGTTGATTATTATCTGAAATAATTTTTTAAAACATTGTTTTCTAGGGAATCTGGAAACCCAGGAAAATACCAAATCCAGATTTCTTTGAAGATCTTGAACCTTTCAGAATGACTCCTTTTAGTGCTATTGGTTTGGAGCTGTGGTCCATGACGTCTGACATTTTTTTTGACAACTTTATCGTCAGTGCTGATCGAAGAGTGGTTGATGACTGGGCCAGTGATGGATGGGGTCTGAAGAAAGCTGCTGACGGGGCTGCCGAGGTTTGTGTTTGCTCGTTTCTGCGCTTTTATGTGTTACTGTGGGTGACTTCTGTGAAAAGGTGTGTTTGAGGGTTTATCTTTTCCCTTATTTGGGAGTCTTGGCATAACGAGTGTAACCATATGCCTGCTAAAGACAAAATGTTGGGTTTTTGGCCATGATTTCATTAGTCTGATATGTTGGCTTTAGATTCTCTATTTGTTATGTGCAGCCTTTTTTTTTTTTTTAATTATTTGTGTGTCTGTGTGTATATGTATCTTAAAATCTGCCATTTAGGGTATATTGTAATGCAAACTTGAATCTTGATTTATCCAACATGCATAATTTTCAGAGAACTGGTAATACGTCCAAGGTGCGAATTGGAGAGCCAGAGATAACTGAGATCAGGAAATTCTTGATTCATTGGTTTTTGAGGTTAAGGGAGCTTTTTGCAGGTGAATAAAACGCCAGCTTTGGTACCTATGAAAGTGAAATCACCTTGATAAGGAGAGCAGGAAGATGGAAGCATTTCTCTAATTTCATTTTTATGTTGTATGGACATCTTGGCTTGGACTCTTTGAAAAAGGAGGAGCCTGAGCAGTGTTGTGCCATAATTGAACAGTAGAACAAACAGAGCAGCCCATATTTGGTTTCAAAAGCCAGAACCTTCAATCCTGTCTTGTTTTTCAGCCGGGTGTAGTGGGGCAGATGATTGAGGCCGCTGAAGAGCGCCCGTGGCTCTGGGTAGTCTACATTTTGACTGTGGCTCTGCCTGTGTTCCTCGTTATCCTCTTCTGCTGTTCTGGAAAGGTATGAATTATCATTATTGTTGTTATTTTTTGGCATCATTTTTAGAAAGAACTCTTAATGATGTTAAAAATAATGAAGATATGTTGCCTGAAGTTTTCTTTGTAGCAGCTCAGTAATGATGGGGCCACATTTGGTGTTGACTTCTGAAATTTTATATTCACTACTCCTCAATGGCCATTTATTGTGCCTAGATGGGAATAGAATTTATAGCCCCTCGGTTGCTAGTATTATTTATCCTGCTGTATTTCTCTCTGTAATATTTGGCAGCAACTTTCTTAAAAAAAATAAACTTAGATGTAAAACCAGCTATCTGGGAACAAACCAGCTTTTTCTCCTTCCATAGGTATTTCTGTTATTATACTTGATAATTAGATCTTTGATTTCTCATTATCCATTCCTCCCTCACCAGCCCCCCTCCCAAAACAATACATGTGGAGGTACTACAGCCTTATTGTTAGTTTTCTTGTTTAGCCCTTGTTACATGCAATCATAAAAAAAGAATATCTTGTTTAGGCTCTCTACTTCTAAGTGAGGATTATGCTTCACCTTGCATTCAAAACACTTTGTAACTGGATCCAAAGTTCTTTTTCCAGCCTTACTCTCTACCACTGTTCTATCTGTGTCTCAGTCAACTTGACTATTTAGACCTGTACTTTCCTGCCTGACCCTTTTGTTCATACTATTCTTTCTACCTTGAACCACACACACATATTCAATGAAGAGAAAGCTATTCGGGGTAGGAATTGATATCTTACTCATTTCTATATATCTACCCCTGTATACAGCCTAAAACAGAACTTTGCCAGTGCCTGTAGGCATTTGGTAATTATGCGATAACATAATATATGACAATGTAAACAAAATTGTTGCACTTTGGGGAATATTTCAGAGACAGCCCAGTGCTGTGGAGTACAAGAAGACTGATGCTCCACAACCAGATGTGAAGGAAGAGGAAGAAGAGAAGGAGGAGGAAAAGGACAAGGGAGATGAGGAGGAGGAAGCAGAAGAGAAACTTGGTAAGAAGTTGACCCCAAAACCCTGCTTTAAGCCAAGACCCTAAGATGTTATTTTCAAACACTTACAATCAAGTTACAGTAAAGATTTTTTTTTGGATCTCGAGATGTATTCTGATGCTATTTGCCTAATCACCAAAACAAGTATGAGGTTTTGCTTAGTTGTTTAACTTCTGTCTTAGAAGAGAAACAAAAAAGTGATGCTGAAGAAGATGGTGGCACTGTCAGTCAAGAGGAGGAAGATAGAAAACCTAAAGCAGAGGTAAAAGAAAGGAGTTACACATTTTGTATTTCCAAATCGAAGGTACATTTAAGTAAAGGGAATGTTTTTATAGGGTAGTTTACAATGGCTTGTAGCAGTAAAAATTCTCTTAGTGCCAGTTTTGTTGAAGTGGGATTTTTAGTTATGTAAGTATATAAATCAGCATTTCATTTGATAATTTTAAGCTATATTTGAATCTCAGAAGTATTTTTTTGTGCTGAAAATGGCTTTCTGGATTAAGCAGAAGGTTGTAGAGGACAAGTAATAAAATACTTTCTAAGATGGGAACTTTAAATTATTATTACAGTTCTGTCTCATCTACCTCTTCTCACTGTTCCCTGAAAAGTATTTCTTGCACAAATCACTACATTCTATATATTTTGTCCCTGGTTTCCAGGGATTCATGGCTTCATTTAACAAATATTGAGTGCCTATTTTGTGCCAGGCATTGTCAGCAAATAATACAAAGATACCTTGCCTTTGGGGAGCTTAAATTCTAGTTGGGGGAAACAGGCAATAAACAGTAGACATTCTAAGGAAATAAATGACACTATATTTAGGAACTGATAAGCTATGAAAAATTAGGACTGGAAAAGGTATTGGAAGTGCTGGAGGTGGGGTGGGTCACAATGTTGAAGACCTCATTGGAAAGATAACATTTGAGCAAAGACTTGAAAGAGAAAAAGGACTTTTCCATGAGGATGTCAGTGGCAAGAGTATTCCAGGCAGAGAGACCTAAGTGGTTGTCCACAAGGCCGGTATGGCCCGTAGAGTGAGAGAGAGTGGAGAAAAAGAGGATGGGGAAGGCTCCTAATTAGGTGGAACTCATAGGCCATTGTATGGACTTGGCTTTCCTTCCTAGTGAAATGGGTAGCCGTTGCATGCTTTGGGGCACAGACGTGACAGGATCTGATTACTGAGGCTGCTGTGTTTTCTGTAGACCAGGGAGAATCATGGAGACCAGTTAGGAGGCTCCTATAATAATCCAGGCAAGATACAGTGGCCCTACGCAGGGTGCTCGGAGGAGGAGGGTGTGAGAAGTAGTTGAGGTTCTGGGTCTAGGTTTCGTGGTGGTTGGGTATATGGGGTATGAGAGAGAATAGTCACTGTCTGTACCTTGGCTTACCTGGAACTCTTTTTAGCACCTCTGTGTTTGAGTCCAGTCCCTCCTTCAAAGCTCTGTCATTTCCAGCTACCACAGCTCTGCCTTTCTATTGATAAGGATCAGTGCTATTTATATCTTGATTATGTTTTCAATGGATGTGTTCTGTCTCCACAAGAATGCAGTTCTTGAAGGTAGGGACCACATCTCACATACTTTTTATATCCCCCAAACAGCCTCATGTGTTAAGTTGCTGATACATTTAAGTAAAGGGAGTATTTTCATAGGGTAATTTACAATGTTAAGAACTTATGATAGGGTAGAAAGAGCATTGGGCTTGTAGTCTACTTGGATAGTCTTCAGTCTTCATGAATCCTCAGTTTCTCATCCTCAAAATGGGGCTAATGTACCCATGGGCCAGTAGATTAGGATTAAGCAAGATAATGTAAAAGCCCAGTGCCTTATCCTTTTTTAAGAAAAGGTTTATGGGTTAGATTGAGAAAAGTATACGTTATGGAACAAAAAAGACTAAACTGAATTAGTCTGCTACCTCTGAGACAGCCATTATTTTTGGTGCATTTTCTTCTAATTATTTTTCTTGATTTTTCCTCAAATGAGTTACTCTTAGCTTGGCAGATCTTGCAAATATGGTGAACTTCTTTATTTTTCAAAAATGTGCTAATTATAGTGAATTTCTTTTCTTTTAAACCAATAGGAGGATGAAATTTTGAACAGATCACCAAGAAACAGAAAGCCACGAAGAGAGTGAAACAATCTTAAGAACTTGATCTGTGATTTCCTCTCCCTCCCCTTCCCCTGCAAGTGTGGTCCTAGGAGAGTCCCTGGCACACCTTAGGTTGAAACTCAGAAAACCTCAAGACGTCACCATCAACAGGTTCCAGTTGAACACTAGTCTGTGTAATTTTAAACATCTAGCAGTAAATAATTGCAGTTGTGACATAAAGGACCCTGTTTCTGTAGAAAAGAAAACATTTAACATAATGGTTGTAAATGTAACATAAAGCAACTAACTTGTATTTTTGTTTTTGTTTCTAAACATCTTTGTTTTTTAAAATAGAATGATAGAACTTTGCCAGTCTTTAAAATCTTGGCTTAATTTAATATATTAATCTGTCCATGCAGAAATAACACCAACACTTAAAAATGCTAGGGGGATGAGTTGCAGTTCATTTTTTTTTTAAGTTTGGTATTACAAAACATTCAAATGTCTCTGTACCTTAAAATTGATAATCATGTTTAAAGTGCAGTCATATTTATGGTTTTAATCTTGTTTTGTTTGCTTCCATTACTCATTTTCTCCTAAGGAAATTTAGGAGAGGATTGGACGGAAGCCCAAATTTATATAGAAGTTCTGTTTAAGTTGTGTTAAAAATAGACATACAAAAAGAAAAAAAAAAACTTTTCACTTGGTGTTGGTTAGACCATAAAATGTGTGTGTTCTGTTGCCCTTCGAACTGCTTAGTTCCCAGACAGCTTCACAGTTAGTGGAGGAGGCGGCTTCATGTGGGCACTTGGGTATTCATACTCCATATACAGGGAGCATCGGGCTCTGGCCTTCTGGAGCAGGTGGCTTGTTAAGGGACGCACTAGCAGGGCATGGCATGTGAGCTCTGGAGTAGGTGTTTTCGCCGTTTCTTCCACTGTGTTGACACTGTTTTCCTTACCTATTTCCCCAAGTTCCAGCTTTCTCCTCTGCTACGCATCTTCTTCACAGCGCAGCTTGCAGTCCGCTGCTGAAAACGATTATAAACTCTGCATAGTGTTAAGCTTTATTGTGATTATGTGTATTTCTTTCTTTTAAGCAGACCCACACCTTTCCAGGGTCAAAGTACAGGCTAGAATACAATCTTTCATTTTTATCCATTTCTTTTACTCTGTGTTAAAGACTTTAGGAGTCTAATTCAGAGGCGAGCCAATTTAGAATTGACTGTAATTGAACACAGGCTAAAAGTATTTATGGGAGGAGTGACACATAGCATGAGTTATCTGATTTTTGTAGCTGCTAAATATTTTAAGCCTTCATTTGCAATTCATGTAATTCATTTGTGTCTTAAATTACACAATAAAGCAGTCCTGTTCAAATTTTTTTTATGTGGCTTGTAGAATTTTTTTAAAAAATGATCTTAGGTTTGTTTTTCATGTGGAATGCAGATGGGTGCTATCAGAGCCTCTCCCATACCACTATAGTGTAATATTATTATTACACTACACTGAAACATATTCAGAATTAGATGTTATTTTAGCTTTATTCTTTCTTCAGAGGTGTTTCAAATGTACTGATGATACTGTTCCTTGCACTGAATATATAAACACTCCACAGTGTTTATATAGGGGAGATGTTGGGGAGGACATAATATTTGTAAAAGATGAAGGCTATATCCATTTATTTTATCTTCCTTTTTTTTTCTTAAACTGGTTCACTTAAATTCTTTTGAGGGTTGTATGCATTTTTCTTGCTGTTCAGTGCTTTTTCCTTTTTCTCTGTTGTTTGTGGTCACAGTGATATTAGCTGTGTAGCAGACTTTCCCAAATGTATTGAGTGCAAACAAACAGTTGTTACTTAGCAAGACCTGAAAACACGTCTACAGATTTCTCCTTGAAGCAAATGTGGGGGATCCTTGCATTTCTAGAAATCCGCTGCCTTCATTCTCCACTGATGTTATATTTCATGCTTCACTTTCTTCCAGCTGAACTTTAAACCATTAAAGTGTTCATTGCTTTTCCAGGATTATTTAGTAAAGTTTATTCAAAATAAAACAAAAACAATGCCTTTTCTTGGTTCTTTTTTTCAGTTTTTGTTGAAGGTACAGCATCCCGATTAAATGTCCAGCACATTAATGAATGACTAGCAGTTTTCAGCTCTTAAAAGGCACTTATATTATGATTTCACATGCTGGTTACCTGTCCCATTGTTGTATAATGCCCACTCTTCATCAGATGTGTTCCTCAGTTTTTCTTATCCACAAAGTATTCGTCAACATTTTTTCAAACTGTCACGTTACTAAATGGTGTTACATTAAAGCCCTATGTTAAGTGTCTGCTTTTGACTGAACTTCTTCATAGTAACCTTTCAATGTGTGTTTTTTACTGTTTCAATAGTGGGTTAATCTTCTAATTGGCCGCTACATGAGAGTTTGCTAATGTGCAGAAACTATTATAGATGGTGAAATGATTACCTTATCTCACCACATGAGTTTGATTCAGTCTTTTATATTTAGCTCTTGCCTCCTCCTCTTGCTGATTGTGGTTCATAGTTGCTACTGTATGCAAGGACCGCAGTTCAGAAAAGGAAGGGATGCCATGCCAGCCCCAAGAGGTGGCTCACACCTGTAATTCTAGTGACTTGGGAGGCTGAGGCAGGAGTATTACTTGAGGCTAGGAGTTCGAGACCAGCCTGGGCAACGTATCGAGACCCCCATCTTTACAAAAAATAAAAAAAATTAGCCAGGTGCAGTGACTTGGGCCTGTAGTCCCAGCTACTTGGGAGGAGGCCAAGGCAGGAGGATTGCTGGAGCCCAGAAGATGGAGGCTGCAGTGAGCTGTAATCATATTCATCTCTTTTTTTTTCTGAGACAGAGTCTGACTCTGTTGCCCAGGCTAGAGTGCCGTGGCATCAGCCTAGCTCACAGCAACCTCAAACTCCTGGGCTCAAGCGATCCTTCTGCCTCAGCCTCTTGAGTAGCTGGGACTACAGGCATGTGCGACCATGCCCAGCTAATTTTTTATATATTATGTATTTAGTTGTCCAGCTAATTTCTTTCTATTTTTGGTAGAGACGGGGTCTCGCTCTTGCTCAGGCTGATCTCAAACTCCTGAGCTCAAACAATCCGCCCGCCTCGGCCTTCCAGAGTGCTAGGATTACAGGCGTGAGCCACCGCGCCCGGCCCATATCCATCTTTTTAAAAAAATTATTTTAAAGGAGTGGATGCTACTGGTAATTTGTAGATAATATTCTTTAAGACCTAGAGGAACCATTGAACTTTTAAATTTTTATTAGGAAATAATCTTTGTTCAGAATCAGACTCCATATTTTACATATACTTGAATATTTCAGGGATGTTTTTGAAAATTAGGCCAAAAGTTTTTATGCACTATTAAGCTTTTAGATTGCTTGCTGAAAAGATATACACAAAATGTAGTACTTCTAGTGACTATTTTTCCTATTAAAAAAATAGTTTAATTCTGGCATAAAATTTATATGTTTGAAGTAAAAAGCAGGGCTGCATTAGGGTATTTTCACCTTGGTGGCCCACTCCCTATACTAAAAATTAGAATTTGTATTTTTCTACTGCATTTGTATAAGAACAGGATTTGACTAAGGTCCATTTTTTTCTCCTGCTTTTAAAATAAAACCTTTTCCTGAGCCCTTTTTACTAAAAGCAACGAAATGTTTTACATGCTGATGGTGTCTCTCAACGTACAGCCTGCTAGCACCTCCTTTTTAACCTTTTAGCAATTAGGGTGACAATACCTGTTCCTAAATCCCCTGGCGCCTCCCCATCTAGTTTCAGTACTGACACTGTCATTGTCCCGCTTTTTCCCGTACAGTCCCTTCCTCGCCCTGTACCTACTAGTAATACTGGAGCAGAATTGTCTGTGGGTGGCTTGAAGGACTGTCTTTTAAATGAATGTAAAGCTTGCAGTCCAGACTCCCTGTTTTTAATTGAAGCATCATCCTTTGCATTTCTAGTCCCCTCTAATGGAGCTGGACTCTACTTCATTATCTTCTTCCTCACATCTGCTAAGCTTTTTCTTTTAAGTAGTAATTCTGCACTTGTTCAGCCTTTCATAAATAAGTGGAAGTTGACAGCCCCAGTGATTCAGAGCGGCGCAGAGGAAACTTCTACCGGCTCGCTCGGGGACCATTCTGACCAATTACGGGGCTGGATGAGGTGAAAGAAAAACGGCTGACGTTCAAATAGCGTAGCTACTTTTCAGCTTATCAAAGCCAAAATCAGAAGGTTGGGAGAAAATGAATCGCCGTGCTGTGAGGCGGACGGCTGGGTCCGGACACCGACTGGGATTCACTCCCTTTCCATCAGGGGTCCGGAAGGGCCCGCCCTCAGGAGACAGCGTTTGGGAAGCCTCTAGTCAACTCCAGGAAGGGCTCCTGTCAGTCACGCTTAGCTCCGCCCCCAGAGCTGAGGCCCGCCCAGGGGCTTCCCTTCGCCCTTCGCTGGAGAGTTCCTTTTAAATACCGCTCCGGAGTCCGAGCGCGCCTCTTACGTGCTCGTCCCCACGCCCTCGGGCGGCCAGTTCTTCCTTTTTTGATTGGCCGGAGCCCCTGTCCGTCCGTCGTGACGCGCAAGGTTGCCTGCCGAGGCCCCGCCCTCTTCCGAGAGGCCTGAAAACAATTTTAAGATGGCGACGGCGGCGGCGCGGAAAACAATGGGGCCGGGGCGGCGGGGACAGGCCTCGGCCTGAAGTGGGTAGCGAGCGCCGGCTGGGGGTCGGCCCGAGCGGGGCAGGAGAAAGACCCACCGCCGCGCGTGAGCCCGCTCCAGAGCCTGCGGGGGCATGGAGCGGCCGTGAGGCGGACTGGGGCTGCCGCGGGGAGCGGAGCCCGCAGTGCCAGCCGGCCCCGAGAGGCCCGGCCCGTGCAGCCCGCGGCCCATGGTGCTGCCCACCTGCCCCATGGCGGAGTTCGCGCTGCCGCGGCACAGCGCGGTCATGGAGCGCCTCCGCCGGCGCATCGAGCTGTGCCGGCGCCACCACAGCACCTGCGAGGCCCGCTACGAGGCCGTGTCGCCCGAGCGCCTGGAGCTCGAGCGCCAGCACACCTTCGCCCTGCACCAGCGCTGCATCCAGGCCAAGGCCAAGCGCACCGGCGCTAAGCACCGGCAGCCGCCCGCCGCGGCTCCGGCCCCGGCGTCCGCCCCGGCCCCGGCGTCCGCCGCGCCCGCCCCGGGCCCGCGCCTCGACGCCGCCGACGGCTCGGAGCTCGGCCGCCCGGTCGCGGTGAGTAGGGCGCGGGGGCCGCCCCTTCGGCCGAAAATGCGTCCTCCTGACGCAGCTCGGGCCGCCGGGAAACTTCCTCGTGCGCTTGCAGCTCCGGGGTCTGGCTCGAGGGAGGGTAACATGGCAGGGAGCCGTGCGGTTGTCATCTTCGGGAAATGGCACTGTGGCATTACTTTGGGAAAACACAACCGAGGGGAGCTTGCCTGAGGCTCGGCGTGAGAAGGCTGGCGACCGCTAGCCGAAAGGTTTTTCTCCCAGACGTAATTCTAAAATTTTGAGAACGTTATTTTGGAACATACTAACATTGGAGTCGCCTGTGATGTAGGGAGTTCTTGCACAGTAGGCCTGCTTCGTGGATTCTCCAGATGTTTACTGGGTCTTTGTGCTGTAAGCAGGGTCAGGTCTTTAGTAGGAAAATAAGTCGGCTTTCAGTTGACTAAACTCTTCTGAATGAAAAATAAAAAAAGATCTTTGGAAAACTTATAAAATGCACATTGCTGCTCAGTGAGTTGCATAACAGCATTCCTTCTTTAGGCAGCCTGAAATTTGTGAACTCGAGATTCCTGCAGTATTGTTGACAGTTCCGGTTTTAATTTATGAGGCCTGTTTAAAGTCTGTAATATTAGATTGTTGGTAAATTATTATGCCCCTTGTGTTCTCAGTAGATACTTGTGAAGTTTGTTGGTTAAGTTTTTCTCCCTGAAACTGGTATGTAAAAGGGAGACAAGATTTTGTGTGTGTGTGTGGTTTTCTTGGCAATTTTAGTTTAAAACAAATGCTGCAATCTAATCGGTTCAGTATATTTGTAATTCTTGCCTTTATTGTCTCGCACCTGGGCTGTTGTCAGTAACTTTAGGCGTTTATTCTTTCTGCCTCTCTAATTGATAGAAACCCTTGTATTGGTTTGAAGACGTAACGTCCAACCTAACCCATCTTTTCATGTCCCCCACAGATCCTCCGCTCTGGTCGAATTATTTTCCTCATTCTCTGCTACACTAGCCTGGGCTGTTGGACTAGAAGACAAAATACTTGGGTTCAAACCCAGGTTTCGTTGCTTGTTGTATTGACTGGTCAAGTCATCTCATCCTCACTTTTCTCATTTGTAAACTGGTGGTGTGTTGGGCTTCTTATCCCCCAGGGTTCTTTAGGAGTCAAAGAAATGAATGTGGATGTAAAACTACAGGATTCCGTAAACTGCAAGGCCGCCTGCAGGGTCCTCCTCAGCATCTTTCAGAATCCCGCCATGCCCGCAGTCCCAGCTCATCTCTCGCCTCTTGTTTAAAGCTAGTTTCTGGCCCACAGCAGTCAGAATCACCTTTGTGAGAACATTTAGGAAACATATTGTCTGTGCTGTTTATTTTTAGCACATGGTCACATACTACTTTAGGTCACATATTTCCAAGTAGACTAAGCTCTTGGAAGCAGGGAGTGCTTGGGCTCAGAGTCCTGCACATGCATGTCGGAGGCCCTCAGAGCTTGTTTGTTGAGTGATTGATAAAAACTTGTTAGTGCTTTACTCAGTAATCTGTCCTCCTGTACGCTAACCTCAAAAAGCTAAATGGCTTAACTTCGTGAGCCGCCTTTACTAACAACTCCTGTTTTCAGGAAAGACTTTCAAGAGTAGTAGGTTGTCATTCCAATTGAAGTAAAGAATGAAAGCTCATAAAAGTCATGGTTTTACACACAAGTAGTTGCCTTGAATACCCCTTAGAAAGTATGTTAGTAGTGACTCAATTTCCAGTTAAAGTTATTTTAAGAGTTTAGACCTTATATGATTTTTTTAGTCCTGAATCACTGGAGAGAAATTCAGTGCGCTATATGAAGAGAAATTAATTCTGAGTGTGTTAGAACTTGAATCTAGCTAGTCCGTCATTCCTTTGGTGTCAGAGCCTGATCAGATGCACCGTGTTTTGTTGATAGACATTACATTTAAAGCCCGACCCATGGATTTCCTGATTTTAAATTTTATAGTGGAGGTGCTCTCCTGTGTCTGCTAGGAAGAGGGACCCTTTCACTTCAGGTTCCAAGTGATTCTAGCTGAGCTCTTTGGCCTTGGAATGGGGTCATAGGAACAAAAGATAAGTATCACTATGAAAACAGTGGCGTTTTCCATTTTAGTGGCTCCTTCAGTTCAGATGGGGAGAGTGCTTGACTGTAGGATTTTGGCTTGGAAAACACAGCTTAGCACAGCGAGATGGCAAGAACGTGCCTCTTAGTCATTGTTATTTTGACAACTCTCTATGTGTATTTGATCTCATTAATATTCCGTATATAAAGAATATTAGTCTCGTTTTTTTTTCCCAAGTGTACTATGGTACTGTTAGGCATTCATTTCATTGCCACAGTTACTTAATCAGCAAGCCGTTTACACAATTGAAAAGGGATCAGATTTACTAATAGAGTTTACCTTAATTTCAGGTTATTGTTTTCTTCCTAGGCTATCCTACCACAGCAGAGTGTTCGCCACTGTCTGCTTAGGCTGTTAGAGATGAACCAGGAACAGTGCTTCAGGCTTCTTTTTTCTATTCTAGTTTTCAAGGAATGAGCCTATTAGGTGTTCTTTTTTTTTTTTTT
>CAUYRB010050022.1:0-29720 GCA_963574695.1 Propithecus perrieri
AAATATATAGATTATATTCACTTGATTTGGAAAATCTTTCCTCTGATTTTAACTACCTTGTTTTTTAAAAATATTATTCCCCATTTTTATCATTCCAAAACAAGTGGACCTTTTATAAGCTATAAAGATGGGCTCAAGGGAGATCATTTTTCATAAGCATCATGGCTGCATTGAGACATTTTATGTGCCTTGGAATGGCTCTTAGAATAAAATTACCTCACTGAAATTATTCATCTTTTGCTTAAATTGAATTTTTTCTACTTTTTAGAATTTTTTCTTTATTCCATAGATGCATTACTTCTTTTCAAAAGTTATGTGTGAATGTGAAAACATTTATATTATCTTAACTATTAAGATTGTGAAGATAAATTTTATTGAAAACATTTTTCTTTCTTATTACCAGAAATAAATGCCTTAAAAAAGAAAGTAGCTTTTGCTGAGATAATTCTCAAGTTGACATCATAACACATCGGGTTTCGGAAAAGCACGAAGCGCGTGTTGTGACTGCGGTTGATGCGTGGGTGGTTATTGCAGTGATAAAGTGTAATCCACTCTGTGCTCCAGCAGGATTCTAGATGGGACACAGTGTTCAATAGTTGTTCAGTCCACAATTTTGGTCTTACCAGAACTGATCCAAATCCTGGCTTTGTCAACTGTGGTTTAATTCAAGTAACTGTAGTTTTCTGAGCCTCAGTTTACTTGACAGAAAAACGGGGATTTGTAACCCACGATGATTATAAAGATCACACAAACTTCTGTATAGAGTCTTTCACGTGGGAGCTGGCACATACTGAGCATTCAATGAATGGTTGCTACCATTATAAAGCCATTCAAATATGCTTCGTTAAAATGAAGGAAACTGTACTAATCACAAAAAAAAATAATTCAATTTAACAGCAGAATGGGTAGCATTACCAATATTTATACTTTGGGTGACTAAAAATAGCTAGGCGTTTATGCTTAGAGCTAATATACTGAATTATGAATGTCTCTGGATAAAATAAAACAGGAATGGTAGGGGCCATGTGAGAGGCATGCTTTCATTTTAAAGGCTAAAGAAAAGGATTTAAAATATGTATTAATCTGGGCACTAGCAGTAGCTTTCTTTTCACTATCTGAGGAGTCACTTATCCAACAAATATTCTTTGACTGCCTATTATGTGCCTGGCTGTGTTTACCTACCATGCGAAAGGAACTGCCTCCTTTTTATGCTTGAATACTTTCCTTTTCCACAGACATTTCCACTGGGCCTGGGAGATGGGCCATTCTATGCATGGACAGATGGTTTGAGAAGAAAGGACTGGCATGACTATGAAAGCATTCAGAAAGAGGCTATGCGCTCAGGTATGAAGTTCAGTGTAAGCCGAAGTACTACTTTACCCACTGCAGCGTCTCATTTGTCACTTAAAGGATCTCTAATGAGCATTTGTCCTGCACACAGTAGTATGTCTCATAGGGATGTTGGAGCTCAAACCGGACAGGACCAAAACAACTTCAAATTTCAGACAGCAAAGAAATAATGAATAGCCCTGCCAATATCAGCTGCAGAAGAGGTTATTAAAATTATAGGAACCTATACTATTTTATATTTCCAAACTTCTTTTTAATAATTTCTGGGGTTATCTTGGGATTTATTGATGAGACTTGACCTGGTGGATATGTATATCATGAGCGATTATCACTCATTAGGGCTGAAGCGTATCTAACCAACAAGGAAAAGTATCTAACTTCTGCTGTAATTTCTAGACATTGGGGCGGGGGGAGCGCATGGGGCACAGCAAGTCAGTGGGTCACAGCAGCTGGGGACCTGGGGTTGGAACACTTGGATAAACAAACTGGCACTCCGATGAAATCGAGGTCTGTACGTGTTCACAGAATTCTAGTCCTGGGCTAGAGTTACGGGGCAAAGTAACAGGAAAGAATAAGGCCTTCTAGAAGGACTGAAAAATTAGGTTTTTGGAAACAAGGATTCCGAAGGGTATCTAAGTAGAAATCCAGTGAAAGCGAATGAAAAATGACAGGAAGCCCATATTCCTTCATTTGGCCAAAAGAGCTCTGTTTTTCATAATGAGGACGCCGCAGAAATAGACCAGCTGCTGTTTGGTAAAGACAGCCGAGCGGCACCAATTCACTGCATTCCAGGTGAAATCAGCAGAACTGTGCCTGGCCACAGCGTGAGGGCCCCCTGGTCAGCCTTCCTCTTAGCTCATCCCCGCAGGGTGACTGGAGTGAGAGTGTTTAAATAGTTATGAAATTGTCCCGGGCTGGGGAGTGTTCTTAGCTCTGCGTCAGGTGTGGCTGACTTTGTTATAGAATTCTTTCATTTTCTTCTTTCATTCCTTTGCTCCAAATAAAGCTCCCCTCACCCCAACTTCATTAAAGCAGCTTGTCCCAAAGATGTTCCTGCTTTGAGAGCATCAACGTCTTCCAGGATTTATCATGTTTCCGCCTTGGCCGTGACCCCATGAATGGTCCCAGAAGTGAGTTTCCTAGCAGTGTTCTCACTTTTCTCATCCTGTTATCTTTTCCCTCTATTGGCTTGATCAGCTCCGGGATGCTGCAGTTTGTTGGAGATGTTCACCTAACCTTTCCAACTAAAGCTGCCACGAGTTAATTTTAATAAATCAAAAATTTATTGAATGGATGTTTTGCACTAGGTGCTATACATACGTATTTTATTTAAACCTCAGAACGACTCTAATAGATAGGCATTATTATCATTAATTTTTTAAAAAATGAGGCCCTAAGAATTTATTAACTTTTACCCAGGGTCAAATAGCTAATAATTTGCAGTGTTAGATTCAGAGCCAGGTCTTATCATGCCCCATTATATCCCTCTGTGTGACACTGAACAATAATCTTTGCACAATATCGAGTAGTGGCAAAGACACAACAGGAAGGAGACACACCTAGGTTCAAATCCTAACTTGTCCCTACGTGAGCTATGTATGTGGCAAATCAATTTATGTTTCTAATATTCCCCTTTGTAGAATTTCTATAAGAATTAAAGATAATATATATAAAGTAATTGGCTAATTATATGGACATATCATAAATTCAACTAATGATAACTGTAATTATCAATCCGTCTAATTTACTTTCACATGCACTGCTGGGCCTACACTTTGCTTGTACCAATGACTTATGAATGCAAAATCCAGTACTTCACATGCATTTGTGATTCATACATTATTTCCACCTCCTGGATAACATGCCTTTTATATTTTCATCCTCACTTGGACCAAGAGAAAATTGATCTATGAAAGAAATTGGTAATATGACAAGTTTAACTTCAAATTCTTTGTGTAATTCAAAAGCTTCTAAATGGTAGAATGTTATATGATTCACTGGAAGATATATGATGCATACAATAGACTAGAATTTATTATTTTTATGTTGTGAAATATCATAGATAAAAGTGTACAGAAACATAAATGTGTGTACACACACACACAGGTAGAGTCGAAACAAACACCTGTGTACTCCATATCTAGGCCAAAAGAAAGGATCGTCTGTGCTGTTGTGCCACTTCAAAGACTTGAATTTTGTGTTTACTCTCTGACTTTTCTCCGTAGTTTTTACCACCTGTGTATTTATCCTCAAACAAATGCCATTACGTTTTGATTGTGTTTGAACATAACCTAAAATTTAATCTCATTGTATGACTTTTTCTTTCATTCAAAATTATTTTTAAGATTCATCCATGTCAGTGTGTGCGATGCTAGTTGGTCCATTTTCACCATTGTTCACTTTCCTATAACAATCTCCTCTTTGTGGACATTTGGGTAGTTTCCAGGTTTTAGTTGTCCTGTACAGTGATGCTGTAAGTATTCTTGGGCACGGTTCTGGGATAGCAACAGTATTTTCTTAGAGTACATACTTAATAGTGCATTTGTGTGTCTAGGAAATGCACATTTAAACTTTATTAGGTCATGACAAACTGTTTCCAAAGTTGATAGACCAGTTTCACTACGATGAATAACAAATGAAATTCCCATTGCTCTACATCCTTGTTAGTATTTGATATTGTCTTTTCCCCCCAATTTGGTGGTAATGAAATAATCTCTCATTGTCACTTAAATTTCACTTTACTAATTTTTAATGTGGCTGATCTCTTTTTTTATGTTTATGAGCCATTTGTTCTTCCTATTTGGTAAAATTCCTATTCATATATATTTCCAATTTTTAATTTTTTTCCTCTTCTTTATTGAACACACAGTACTCTTAACTTACTTTGGATGATATCCTTTGGTGGTTGCATATGTGAAAATATCATATCACACATTTTGTAGGCTATTCTTTAAAAATCTATGTATAGTTTAATCAGTATTTCTTTTGATGTAGTCAAATACAAAGATTATTTTTTTTAAGGATAGTTCATATTGATGTCCTATATTGTCTTTTAAAAGCTTGACAATTTTACCTTTTACATTTAGGTGTCAAATCCACCTGGTCTTCTTTTTTATATGATGTGAGGTAGGGGTCCAAAATATCTTTAGTTTTTATCCATTTATATAACCAGTCCTCAGTGACATTTATTAGAAAGTTTGTCTTTCCCTCTATTGATCTGAAATGTTGACTCTGTTATAATTGAGTTTCAATATTTGTGTGTTCTCTCTCTGGGTTCTCAATTCCGTTCTGGGAGTAAAAATCTCTGTACTAATACCATACTAACTTACATAGATATATATATCTATCTTTATAACAATTAATTGGTATCTAGTAAAGTTCATCAAGAAAGAGCTATTTTTTTGCTCTTCTTTGGGAGTGAATTGCTTTTTACATTATACTCTTCCTTAAAATTTTACACTCAGCTTTAAATTTCACGTATACATATACAGATACACACAAGAAAACTGAAATTTTATAGTTGTACTGAGCCCACTGATAAATTAGGGGATAATTGACAGTTTTGATATCAAATAGTCCATTCCACGGTATATCATTATAAGTTTTTGCTACTTATTCATTATCTTTAGGGATGGGTTTGTAATATTATTCTCAGGTTTTTTTAGTGTTCAATCCTAGAAAACTAAGACTATATGTTTTTGTACATATTATTATATTGAAATTTCACATTGTTTATAGCTGCTGTGTAGAAACGTTAAGTTTCGATATGGATTTGAAATTAGAAAATTTTCTAAAATCCTTTATTTATTAAAAACATTTACCTATAGGTTATTTTGTATTTTCAATGTAGACCTCATAATATCTGCAAGTAATGACTGTTTTGAAAAATGTTTTCTTTCCATTCTAGGCCTTATAATTTTAGCTCTTTTTACCCTGTAACTGTACTTGCTAGGAGCTCCAATACAATGTTGAATAGTGGACAATAATGGCCACTTTTGGTCTTTATGATTCTACAATAGCAAATTAAATGCTTAAGATTTTATCTACCCATTTTTCCAATTATGTATATATCATCTATCTACTGTAAATACACTTTATTAGATTTACTAATGTGATACAAATACACTTTACACTTTAACAGACACGCTTCATCATGCCACTTCTGGATATGCTTTGCTGAGCATTTGTGAATTTTATTTTTTTAAACCTAAACAAATGCTGATTTTACCAAAAGATTTTTATTTGTTTGTATCCATTGAAATAGATAATGTTTTCTCCTTTAATCTGTTATTTGGGTACATTACATCTATTGCTTTTCTCATGAAAACCAAAGTTGTTATTCTGGACTAAATTTGTCTTTTTATTTATCACTGGATTGGATTTGCTAATATTTTGCCTGACATTTTCAAATCTTTATTCATGAATAAACATTAGTCATCAATTTTCCTTTCTTATAAAATTCTTAAGTTTTGCTAACAATGTAATGAAAGCTCCATAAAATGACTTAATGCTTACGATTGTTCTGTACTTACTAATTATTTGTTATATATTCGACTTATTTGTTTAATTTGACCATTATGGAAATTTTGTGGGTGAAACTATTTTCACCTGAACTTTTCTTAGAAAAAAGATTTTTAACTACTGGGTTGACATTTTAAATAGTAACAGTACTAGTTGATTATCCATTTCTCCTGGAATTAATTGTATTTTTCTAGCAATTAATCCATTATATCCAAATGTTCATATTCATTAAAATAAATTTATTCATAATGTCCTCAAAGTCTTTGTAATATCTGCAATGCTGAAATTTAATTGCTTTTTATTTCAGATATTTTATTTTATTTTTTTCTTAAGCTATTCCACCAGAAATTTGTCAATTTTATTAATCATTTCATAAACGAATTACTGACCTTGTTCATTTTATCTATATTGTATTTTTTCTCATTGGCTCTTTTAACGCTTCAGCTATGCCTCTCAATTTTATTAAAAAATTGAAAAGCATGATTTTTGAATATTCATTCAAATTATTATTAAAAGTTGAAGGAAAAGAATTTAAATACAAATTGCTTTGATACAATGTGAAAGACAATCTACAACTTGATATTTATCTGTTATTCAGCATATATTCAGTATTTTTGTTATAGCAGCTAAAGGGCTATCTGGCTGAAATTTCTTCATATATAATTTTTTATTAATAAAAATACCAATATAATTTTTTAAATAAAGGTAAACTTTGCCTATGGCATTTCCCTGAACGATGAATCTATCAACCCATGCTTAAAGTTGAGGAGTAAAATGCAATTAGTTTGGATAACTGCTTCTTAATTTATCTGTGATGCTGCCCAATTCTGCTTGAAGTGGTAAAAATACACATTTTAAATAATCTATCCACAGCGGTATGTGTGTGGCATGCATGTGTTTTATAATATCATTATTAATACCAGTGACACATATTTCTAGAAAGCACTTATTTTTAGTTTTGAAATTTGAAAATATTTCTTGTCCAGTCTTCTTTCTATTTTAACTCAAAATATATCACTGCATTTACCGCTGGTTTTTGGATTAAAATATGGGTGCATGCCATAAAAAAAAAAAAAAAAGAAAAGAAAAGCTGTTTTCAACCCTTCTATTTGATCTTTTTCTTTGCAACATGTTTTACCCTCATATTATAAACCTATGCATTCCACCATAAGCCTCAGGAATTTTATGAAATGATGTCTAACTTTTTACCCGTTCCATTTGTCTTAGTTAATCTTACTTGCAAGTTTGAATATCCAAGGTTTTTATTGAGTCTTCTGTCATTTTATTCATTTGTTCATTCAAGAAATATTTTTAAATGCCAAATACTGTACCAAGCTCTGAGAGAAAATTCTAGAAAAAAAATGTACTACGGTAGCTATTGAGAAGCATGTAGCATAGCCATAGGAGGCACCACGGCTGTTCTGATCCAAACCATCAATGTCTCTTACCTAAACGATGCCAATAGCCTCCTCACTGGTATCCTTGCCCCAGAGCTCTTTAAAGAGGAACCAGAGTGAGCTTCTAAAGATATATAATCAGATCGTTTCACTGCTCTGCTCAAATACCCACAAAGGCTGGTAATCATATTCAAAAATAAATCCAAGTTTATTCCTTGATCAAGGAGGCCCAACATGATCTATACACGACCCGTGTCTCTGGCCTCGTCTCCTATTGATTGGCCTCCAGTCTCTCCACTGGCCACACTGGGCTCCTTTGTTCTTCCTTAATGTGCTAAACATGTTCTAGGATTTTTCACTTGACGTTCCTGCTGCTTTCAGCACTTTTCATCTATAACTTCACAAACCTACTCTTCCTTTCACTAAGGTCCCCAGATCACATATCACCAGCTTAGCATGACTACCAATCACCGTACTATCATGTATAGATATAGTTCCATTCATTCACTCTCTATCCCTTTAACCAGCTTAATTTTCTTTCTAGCAATTATCTTTCCATCTCTATTTACACGAATATATATATATAAGTGTAATGAATTAAAAATTATGATTCTATGAAATATAACCACTTGCCCAAGGGCTCTAAGTCACAACATTCTCTTGACTCATTCTAATTGAGCTTTTGGAATAACAGCACCCCTGCATTAGGAAAGCATTGTGAAAATCTGATACACAATGGTTGCTGTTTTTTGTTTCTGGAGATTGCATCTCATACCCCCTTAAACCTCATGGTTGAAGATACTGGGGGTTCTTACTAATTGCTGCAAATTCCCGTGCAATCCATCCAAAGGGTAAGCACTAAAACCCAATTTGAGAGGTAGGAATTTACCATTCTTTAAATGATTAACAGTAGGCTTTCCTGAGTTCCTTTAAACAGAATCACACTTCAGTGCTGATCGGGGACCTATTTTGCTGTTAAATGCTTCTAGCCTATATAATTGAACAAAATTGCCAAATAAACAGAATTGAAAACAGAAATGTGCTCCATTTGGGATAGATTATGTTGATTTTAGAAAGTAAAAAATAATAATTTTGCTATAACTACAATGGCTCCTGGTCATCTTTTATTGATGCCTCATGTCTCTTAAAAACATCATCTAGCATCCTTTTTTTTATTACTGCCAACAATGAAACATTGCTCATTGTTAAAGGGCTCACTCTAATTTATATATCTATGATGTGCTCTCAATAAATGTCATAATGAGATTTGTTAGGAGGTGGTCAACTTTGGGAAGTATTATCAAAATAACATTCATTACTATTCATCAGATTAAAATTAACTTTTAATGAAATATTTCCTTTGACAGTCATTGCATTATAGTTTAAATGTAAAATGGAAGTGTAGAGATTGTGAGCATTTTTTTGAGTCATATATCTAAAAATAGAACAAAACTTAGCTAAAACTAAATTGGGTGACAGTTATCTAGAGAAAAATCACTTTAATCTTACAATATGAAAATAACAGTGTAGAAAGATCTCAGGAGATTTATTAACTGCAATTAGTTTGTATTAAAAAATATTTACAACACTGACTTTTAAAAATAATTCAGCTTAACTGTTTGTTGCAAAGCTCAGAATATCTCTTTGTTTAGAAATATCAAATTCCCATGGGCAAGTATGCATGAGATTAATTAAACTTTTTTTTCTCACTAGTACAATGTGGTTTAATGATAGCAGCTATCACAGAGTTATTTTAAGTGTTAATTAAACTATACAATTAAACTATCTGGGATTTAGTTTATGCTAAATGATATTTATTAATATATAGTCACATAACCCTGATACCTGTGGTTATCTGACTATAACTTGAATCAGCCACCATAATCTTTTTCATGCCTTCAAATCTAGTCACCTGACACAAACTCTCCCAAAAATTTTCACTTGGGGTTTCATATTAACTTGTACTTCAAGTAGAGCTATCTCTTTAGGATGTATATTATAAGACAACCATTTTGTGAGTTTCTGCCCCAAACCTGTTCCCTTCTTAGTATTATATTTATGCTTTGTCAAAAATCCCTTTCATACGGTGGTAGTTGCGATTATTATCAAATTGTTTCTGCTGTAAATGCCCCACATTTGAGAGGAGCCATGAGAGTAGATGATAACCCCTGGTCATGAAGAAACAGGAAAATATTCTGCTGAAGCAAGATAGTATCTGATAAGAGCCCAGAAGGAACAGATGAGAAACATCCAGGCAAGCAAAGGGTTTGAATCTAAATGGATCAAGTAGACCAAGGTTAAATTGATTTTATGCCTGCCATTCATTTTCCTGAAGTCTTTTGCGCAACTTTATTTTCCTCAATCTTAACATTTTCCTGTAGAGCTGTTAAGGCAGGGTGAAATGTAAATCTGTATTTTCTAGCAACTTGCCATGCAGAAAACTCCAATACCCACTGTATCTAGTATTTTTTCCTTTAACTCCAATGCTAATCTTCCCGCTAATAGTAACTCTGCTCTGGAAACTCCATCAAGTTAGATTTGCTACTGTTGCTGTGGCTTTACACTTTGGGAGACCTTGAAGTCATTCTTCCATTTAAAGTTATAGTTTACACATTATTTATGTAGCATGTATATGTTTTAGGAAGAAGAGTAAGAGAGCTAAAATTAGAGAAGAAATTTTTGATGATCGGGGACTATCATGTCACCATTATGACATTAACAAAGTTTTTGGGACATGTTAATGCTTACTTACAGAGAGTCTCCCACGATTTGAGGGACTGTAATTGATTCCAGCCCAGATTATCATTAAAGAGAAGCATTCTGTTTGAGACATAACTTGACAGTGATTCAAGCGATCACTTGAACATCCTCCAAAATCCATATCCAGTATCCGGCGCAGATTTGTCAGTGATAAGTTATGGGCCTTCTTGGCCCCGTTACCTAAAAAGAAACGCGTGCTTACCCCTAGAGAAGGAGAAATGCCAGCTGTGGGGACTTAGGACAACACTTTCCAGAAACTGACTTAAGAACCATAAATCTTTGACTTGATGCTCTTTGACTGACTAGTAGTGGCTTTTGAGTAGCCTTCATGCCACACAGAAACCACTGTTCCTTGTGACACTTCATTGTCACAGAAACATGATATATGTGGTCCTCAAAAATGCTAGAAAGTCAGAACTGGGATCATATTATTTTAAAGAAAAACTTCTCTGCCCAAAATTATGTATAACAAACTTGCATTGTTTATAAGACATAGATACTATAACAAAATGAAAATATAACATTTAATAGATAAAGAATTTAATTCAATACCATGTTTGGGGACTGATGTGGTATGAACAGGAGAGTACAATGGTATTAGTACTATTAGGCATTTAATGACTTGCATTTCCATGGTGACCAACAGAGCCTTAGGGATCCAAATTCATTATTGGACTAGAATGGCTGATTAACTTAATAGACATCGACCTAGATAGCAGTCTAATAGAATTTGGCAGTAGATATTAATTTGGATATATACATTATGAGTAGAATTCACTGAAGCACATAGAATTACTTTTTGTTTGTTTTAAGAAATAAAAATCATTAAGGAGTAACTTAAAATTGTGGCAAAATTTTTATAAACAAAGAAATTTTTAAGCATGAGCTATTAAAAACAAATTATTGGATTTATATTTAATTGTTATATTGGATTGATATTTAATATTCTTGTGTTTTTTAATAATAGAAATACTTTTCTGAGACTACTTTATAAATCTTCTGACATATACATCATAAATATTTTTATAATCAAAACAAAGGCATTAAGTGTGTTATCCAAACTTGGAACATCAGCATCACACATTTGACAAAGACTCAGCATTTTTAACTACAAATACTTTACTCTTTACCTTGTTCTACGATTTCTCTCATTTCATTCTTTCTATATGCATAGTGCCTTAAGATGGTTAGTGATTTCTTACACATTGTTTCCACGTTTCTCACAAAACTCCTATGAAGTAGGGATGGTCAAATATCAATTTTAGTTTAACATGAGGAATCAAATTCGGAAATGTCAAATGATTTATGTATATTATATATATGAAGTCAAGTCATTTTATATAATATATATTATACACACAGTCAAGTTAATGCCAACACCACAACTCCTATGAGTTCTGGGGTAACCTCGTTTTTATGTACTGCTCATTCCTCTCTCTTTATTGACTTTTTCTGCTTCTACTAGTTGCCGTTTGTAACATATATAACCTGCGTTTGCCTTTGTCCCATCCATCTGCAAAGGTTAAGAGTGATGACTCCATTTCTCTGACTTCTGCTGTCCACTACATTTAGGCACCCTCACCTCTTCTCTCCAAAACCTCACCACATTGCAGAGCCCCTTGGTGGTCACATGCAAGTTCACCAGACACTAACGTCAGTATTCTTTTATTCTGGCTGCTGCACTGACAGCTAACGTGTGACAGTCACTCGAGTCCAGTATCTCACTGCCACAGCCCTGTCCCCGGTGCTCCTAAAACCATGCACCATCACCTTCCTAAAGCCTCGTTCTGCATTTTTCAGAGCCCTCCATTAATGGTTCCTTAGAGAAGTGGGAGGATGCCTCTGTCCTCTACCTTGTGCTGTACTTTGTCATTGAAGCACTAAGACAACTAGTAGCAAAGCTTGCAGTTCTCTCTCTCACAGAGATCCTCACACAAAATAGCCCCTTTGAACAGTTTTTCTATTAAAAAGACTCGGCTGTAAGATTCTCAAATCAGACTGGAAAGCAGTATCAGACAGACACCAGCGGGCTGTTCTACATAGAATTCTTTTGTATTTGATGAAATCCCAAAGCCTAATGCCAAGTTCCCTACATCTTGCTTCCTCCAGTCCACTAGTTGCCTGGGAACACAGCAAATCTGTGAACACTCTCAGGAAATAAGTTTAAACCAGCAGATACTTCTAGGTTGGTTCATCAGAAGAGTTAAAATCCCACCAGCAGGGATTAGCAGACTCAAGCTAGGACTCCCCACCCCTCTCCAGTAGTGTATTATAGACATCGCTTTAGATATGTGTGTGTGTGTGTGCGTGCGTGTGTTTGTGTGTGTACATGTGTGTGTGTGTGTAGATAGAGGCAGGTGATTCTTGCTCTCTTCCATTTTCAATAAACTCATATGTTAAAATAAGTAGTCACACATAAACTCCTAGTCAACAATTTAAACCATTATAAATTATGTTTAACTTATTTTGCATCCAAGTCATGATACTGTAAATTAGTAAATTAACGAATACTGATGCATACTGATGGAATGATTTTTCAAGTTCATACAGAACTGCATGATAAGTGTCACCTTTAACTACTAAAAGAGAGAAATGCTACCTCTTTTTATGAAAGAGATTCATAGTCTTTATTTTTACAAAGAACAAAATATATTTGACAAAGAACGATGCAATACTTTTAAAATGAACAGTCCTCATAGGGTTTTCTGACTGTTCAAAGATGCCTTCAAATATTTTTAAACATAATGTATTAGTTCCTACCTATTGGAAGGAACAAATACACAGTGCGATTACTTCAGTCAGCTAATGACTATTTCAACAGTGATCATGAAAGTGCAGAAAAGCAGAGACTACTTTTATTAGTAACATTGCTGGACTGTAGGAGAATTTGAAAGTTGAACAGGCTGCATCAGTAACCTCACAGAGGCTTTGTAGACACACGGCAAGAGACCACCCCTTGGAAGAACTCTGTCTAGCGCAGAGCTAGCGCCTTTGTATCCTAGCAAGCTCCTACTGCTTTGCTTCTCTTCTCCCTTCTCCTAATGATCCACTAACTCTCCCGTGTCTCCAGGCAAAAAGGCCCTGGAAGTGAGAATGGGACTGGATAGAACAGTCCCCAGTCTGTCCAGGTTATTGCGGGGAGGTAAAGCCCTATGCCAAGCTTCCTGGGAAGCAGCAGGACAGATTGGCATTAGATAGTGCCATTTGGTTCTGACAGTAAGCCATGCTTGGAAAATTTTGGCAGGAATAAAATGAGAACTTGGTACAAAACACAGCAACTCTTGTTTTATGAATCGCTTTGGTCATTATTCAGAAGGGCTCCGTAAACACAGCAGACACTTGGAATATACTGCACAGCATAGTCAAATAAAATTCGGTCTTCTGATTATTCTAAATACCAAACACCTCTTTTGAAATAAAGATATGTTGGGGCCAGAATGATGTGATCCAGGCCTGTATTAGTCAGGGCTGTCCAGGGAAACAGAACCAATGGGACATGCATATATTTTTAGAGAGAGATTTACTTTAAGGAACTGGCTCACATGATTGTGGGGCTAAAGTTAACTTAATACCTGAGCTTGTGTATGAACATTAAAGTCTACAAAAAGCTTGGAGTGTTAAGGACAGGTTGTTACTACGACAATAAGCATTATTTAATTTACATAATCAGAATAAATATACTGTATTTTACAATTTAAATTCAAAATATTGCTAAACGATGGAGGCCCGTAGGATGTGTCATAGAAGTTGAAAAATGAGAAGGAAAGTGTAGAATAGCATGATCAGAGACAGCACCCTAGAGGGAGGTAGGAATTAAATCAGGCCTTGAAAGATGACGGGAGGAAGATCGTCATTTCTGAATTGGAGGAGGGAAAGAGACCTATGCGAAAAAGGAGAAACCTATTTTAAATGATGAAATGGATTGTCATGAGAATGTCATGACCAATGTCAAGACAGGTAAATGTCATAGACTAGTAACATATGGAAATCAGGTTTAAATTGAGATAGTCCATTTCACGGTGACAGTCTGAAAAAGAGAAATGACAGTAATGCATAAGCTCTGCCATTATTTGATACATAGCTAAGATAATACTGAACATCGATCGGTACAATGGGGGGCACTTCTGAAGTGAGGCATCTCATGTCATTCTGCCAGCTTGTATGTGACTAGGAGGTCACACTGTGATCCTAATAGATGTGCACATCCATTCACTTTCTCTGAGAATCCAAGAATGTAATACAATCGGCACATCTGTTTCAAATCTGTCATCTTCATGCGGCATAGTTATCAATGAAATACATGTCACTAAACACATGTTATTCTCTGGCTTTCTTTGAATTGTTTGTTTGCTTTAGAAGCTGGTAGAGACAATTCCCATAGGCATTAAAATGAAGGGGTGTATTGCTGGTGAAGAAAACTTTAATGATTTGGATGAGTTTCTGTTGATGAATCCAGAATCAAAACACTGATACACACTGAAGTGTGGCCTCATCTGTGCATTGCTCCCCTGCAGCTTTTCAATAACCTATCAGCCAGAAACGGTCAACAGTCACAACTGCAAGACAAAGATTAGTCAAAGAATCTTACTAGTATCTATACTGCAGATTTCTTTATGATAAGAAATCCACATTCTGCTAAAAATAGCTTCTATTAATTTATACAGGACCTCGTCTGTATTCACACGGAAAGGAATGCCTGCTTTTGATGACACAGCTCTCATCTGTGCTGAAAAACTCCAAGAATGAGAAGTGCCAAATTTAGGACAATTTACACTAAAGGAAAAAGAGAAAAAGAATATATAGTCCCCAATATACTGAAGCACAAAAATGGTGTATACGATAAATTAATGAAGAGTGAGGCTGCTTTTAACTCAACTCTGCCTTTCAAATTCTGATGAGACAAAAGCCCTCTTGCTTTGTCTTCTGTTTGCTCTTTGTCCTGCTGCAGGGAACTCTTCCTCTGAGCACTTATAAGTTTGTGCACACCCCACACCCACGTGCCCACATGCAGGACCTGGAAATGTTTGCTTTTAATCACCCACTAAACATCTTCACCTCTTTTATAAAGTATAAAATTGTGTTTCATGTGAACAATATTTTAGACCCTCTTATAGAACAGAAGAATAATAAAGAAGTTAGGAGTAACAACAGTATAAAGGGTTTAAATCCAATTTGTTCTACAAGTTCCTTTTTAAACAGTCATATATCTCAGAGTACACTGGTTTTTTAATTCCAACAAGAGAAAAGACAAATATTATCAATTCCGTATAATTCTGGTGTGCTGTGCCTTAAATTATTCAAATGGCTTAATGATCATCTAACATGGAACCTCCAGTTTGGAGTTTTCCCGTTTCAGACGGGATTTTATAGTAGCTGTGCTTTCATTTATATGTTCAAATTCTTGATAAGCTTTGGAAGTTATTAAGTCATTTAATAAAATTTATTAAATTAAATTATAACTAAAATGAATGATAGAAATTCAAACATAGTAGAAATTAATTTTATATAACACATCCCAAACAGCTGTCTTTTGTCCTTAAGAGATAATTTTATATTTTAAACAATTGTTTGATGTCAAAAATGGCTATAAGATTCATTTTCCCCAGAGAGTTGGTATTTGAATCACAAAATTTCTGCAAAGATACAATTGTGTTATCTCTGAGAAAAGTGCTTAGGATACTGCTTAGTTTATTCCTCACCGACTTGATAGCTCTTCAGCGCCTCAAATCACTGGGGTCACCATAATTCCATTTGTAGGTAATGGAAATAGTTTCATTGACATTTTTTATTTATTTATGTTTTTTAAATCACCGTACTGCCAAGTAAACAGAAAAATCATTGGAAGAACCCGTTCAGTTAGTTGAAGGAGCTAAATATAATAGTGTTTTGCCAAAATATCAAGGATGGAAAGTAAATATTTTAAAATATGCTATTTTTGGCTATGGGAAATGATTGCTATTGACTTCCAAATAGACCAAATAAAGTGGGCCTTTATTCCACTAAAGAAATTAGTTACCTCTAAGTATTTCTAACAACTATTGCCTGTTTTCATCTTTTTACTTTTCTCTCTTAGTGCATATATATGTATCCACACACACACACACACACACACATACTACATATATGCACACATACAGTAACTGCTTTGAAAATACATATACCAAACTTCAACAGTGAGTACATCTGGGTAATTGTGAGACTACAGGTAATTTTTATTTTATTCTTTGTGCTTTGACATTTTTCTAGGTGTTCTATAATGACCACATTTTACTTTTATAATTGAAATTATAAATATACTTTATATATATTTTAAATTAAAAAGAAAATTAAGCAAGTGGGAAATCAGGGTAGGCAATTAAGAAAGATTGAAGAGAGAAGAATAGACAATATCCATTTTGTAACTAACATTTTAGCATTTGCTATTTGCAGGCATCGTTTTAATGCAGACAGTTTTAGTACATCTCTTCTGGTTCTAGGCATGTGCATGCATGTGGAATATTTTTACAATAGAGTTGAGATCATAAGCTACATATAAATTTACAAAGTGCTTTTACTTAACAACATACTATGCCCGTTTCACTAAATAGTTCACAACCGCCAAAGTCCCCAATCTCCGTGAAAAGCACCAAGATCTCCCTGACTTGTCAAGGCTGAGAGTTACCCTGATTTCACTATTTCTTCTTCTATTTTTTTCCGAAAATCCATTCTAGCAGCAATGACTACCCTCTCCACCTATAATTACTTTATGAATGTATTGATTTCTCCCTGTCCCCACTATGATCACCCTAGTCCAAAGCTCCATCATTGTTCATCTGAACTTCTAGAATAACCTCCTAACTGGTTCACTTTACTCCTGCTTCTATAATCCATCATCCTCACAGTGACCAGAAAGATATTTTAAAAACATAGATCAAACTATTTTAGTTCCCTTCTTAAATCATTCAAATTAACATGTGATTGGCATAAATGTGTATTAAATCCAAACATTTTAACCTGGCTTTAAAAAAATCTAACACCATCTGACCTTGCGACTTCCCTGACCTCCTGTCTCACCATCCCTCCTTGCCGCCCCAGGACACTAAATTCTAGCCACATAGACCTCTGTATTTTCTCAGACTCTCCATGTTCTTCCCCAATTTTTGTCTTTTCACTAGCTTTTTTCTCTGTCCAGGATATTCCACCCCAGTCTTCCCATCTGTTTGCATCTTGTCATTCAGCTTAGAGCCAAAATGTCACTATTACATTATTTCTCTTCAGAGCACATGTTGCCACCTGATACTTTTCTAATAGGCATTAATTGATAGATCAATTGCATGGATTGTTTCTTTCCCCCGACTAGAATGCACTCTCTGTGAATGCAGTGACCTGTTGACTTCGCTCACTTCTATCCTCCCAGAGGAAAAACAGCTGTTCTCGTGGTGAGGTCCAGAAAACATTCTAAAGCACACTCTGTTCTGCTATGCTGCAAAATTAGAGTTTTGTTTATGCTGACACTGATTAGCTGACTTGAAATTGGTGAATAGGAAACTTATGTCAGCGTAATGCAGAAGTCATGTCAGTGTGTTCACGTTTCTCCCTAGAAGATTAATATTTTAAGAGATGAGGCCAAGCTTTCTCAAAATTAAAGAGAAATCCTAGCAATATATGAAGTGCTCATTTAAAAATTCAAATGCTAAAGCCATATCTTTCTTTATTTCACAAAGCAGCTTGTTTAGTGGCATCAGGGATTGCCACACTTTGTGCTCTGTTTACTTTGAGAGATGGCAGATGAAGCAGCTGTAAATACTGTCCCCCTCCACATTAAAAAAAAAAATGATTGATTGAAAAGTCTACACTATTACTCCCACATAAGATTAATTTTAATTTGCCATGAAATTTGTCTTTATTACAGTGAATGTCTCTAAGCATTCACATTTTAAAGAAGGGAGCGGGTAAGAACTGATGACTGCTACGTGCAAACGGTGTTAGCAATTTAATTGTGGCAGTATCGTTATTAAGAATGTCGTTCTTTTGTTAGTGCCCTGGTTACACAATTCTGTAAGTTTTGAGCAGTCTTTCATAGTCCCACTTTTTTGTATTTACTGAGTAGGTCTGTAAAGAGCAAACATGTTCAGTTATATACTTTTTGTATTTCAGCAGAGAAACTGGAACTTAGTGTTCATTTGTAACAGATTGACCATGTTTAAGGTTCAGTACAGGGGCACGAAAAAGAAAAATAATAAACAAGAAATTAGCTCTTTTATATGTGTCATTCAGCCTCAGATACATAACCTAAAAGAGAAGGGATTCTCTTTTAGACTATTGCTATGTACTAATTTACACATAATGAAGTGTGCACAGGAACCTACCTGAGATCATTTAGTTATATAAGTGCTATTGATTTCCTAATATGATCATGACTAATTTATCTTCATATAGCTTATACTTCATTTATATATTCATTTACACAATATTTACCGATCACCTAACCAGATCCAAACCTTGTGTAACATTCCCAGTATTTAATCATGAAAAACACAGTTTCTGCCTTTAAAGAGCGTTAAAGTTGAAATCCTAAAATTCTTTTAACTCTGAATGCTACAGCCATACATGACCAACATTGTCTTGTGGTCAAGCCATAAAGTTTAATCATCAAGTGTTGTCACAGAAATATAAGCACAAATAGTTTGCAAGGCATCCAGTTTAGTAATTCATCCATCTTCAGGGGGTCAGGGGCTGGCAACTTGCTGACGACTTCTGTGTTCAGGGCGGTTAGGATCTGGTATAGATCAAAGTGGCTGCACTCGGGCTCTCTTGACCTCCTTCTCTGTCTTATCCCTACATTACAGCGAAACCACCTGCAGTCAGTGGTTTCCAACCTCCAAAAAAATAAAAATGTAAATCAATAAATAAACAAACAGTTCCCTTAGCACGTCACATTGCTGGTCTGAGAGATGCATCAGTTTGCTACAATTTTATTGTTGGAGAAGGGGACGGTGACATAAACTGTATTTCAAGGAGCAACAACAAGTCTGGAACTAGTTACCAACAGTTAGAAATGGAAACAAGTCAGACAGGTGTTACCAAGGAAGACGACACAATAGACAAGGAATTACACAAGCAATTAATGCCGCATTTTTTTGTGTTTCTTATTGGCCCAATAACTATTCCAAAAAGGAAGGGAGCCTTGTGATAGCCGCCCCAAGTAAGCTGCCAGCTGCCACATTTGCCTGGGAGCCAGAGGTGAGAAAGGCAAGACGAGAGGAAACACTGCAATAGGTTTGTCGGCCCACTACAGCAGTGCGGACATTAAAGACTCAGGACGGATGTGCGGATATTGAGTACTGCTTTCAGACCATCTAAGAATTCATCTTCAGATTATCTCGTTTCACTCAATTGATCTAAGACCTAAAAGAGAAAACTCTTATAGTCACAAATCAGAAATTTTATGATACATTGTCTGGAATTCAAAATCTGTAGAAGGTCTTCTAAATAAAGAGGCCTCATTCTTTCCCAAATGGTCAGCAAGAGATGCGAATACATGGTGTTCATAGTCACAGTGATAGAATACAAAAGCAGATGAAGATTTCAGAACAAAATAGGAATTTTTTCCTTCTTTGTTTATAAATAATAATTATTGCATAAGTCAATCAAACCTGGCATATTTATCTTTTCTTCTCCAGACAAGAGGGTATTAAGGTACATTAGAGACTGTGTTTTGATTTATAGCTTGGAATTAGAAAAAAAAATACTTTGACTTATAAAGCAAGCTAAAGCTTTTATGTTCTTGCATATTATTCACCAACTTAAAATTTCTTTTCTGCTAATGTTTTTCAACTGCAGCTACACTTCAGTACCATTTGAGATAACTTAAAAAATAGCAATGAAAAATGGTGTTCTGCTTCCATTCCAGAGTTGTTGAATCAGAATTTCTGAGAGTGGAGCCCAAGCATTGGTATTATTTTAGATGTTCCCCAGATAATTGTACTCCGTAACCGGATTAAGAACTACGGAACTGTTCTGTGGTTTTGAGCAAGCAGCACAGGCTGCAAAGCCCAAGCGGGAGCAGTGGAAGGAAGGGGCAAACCCTGTTATCTCAGCCTGGGAGGCGGCTGCTCAGGGGTACAGGTAGCTGGAGCTGGAGGAAGACTGCTCAGGGCACACATACGGCTTGTTTGCTCTTTACAAAGCATCTGGGAGATTTGCCCTGCGGTAATTAATGCTTCAAGTTACGGTTACCTTGCTTCTAAATTCCCTCAGGTTTGCTTCTTAGAAGCAGCTGAAAGTAACTTTATATAGTAAGTTGCTTCTACTTGTATTTCAGTAATTTAAAAATTGACTAAAAAGTAGAGAATATTTATAAGTAGGTTAAATAATTCTTGCTACATTTTGCATTATGTAAAATGCTATAAAATATTGTAGCTGTAAAACATTTATTAAACTACACTGACGTACATTAAGTGCTGGTTTTCCTATTATCAGTTATCGTCTATTTTCTAACACAGGTAAAATTATTGTCACAATAAATACAAAATGATTTTTTCATCCTTTTAAAAGAGACGTTTTAAAGGTTAATTAGCTATTTCCATTTTTATGGCATTTTGAAATTCTTTATACTCTCTATTTCGGTCATTATTTCCTTAATTTAAATCCAAATAAAGACTCTCTATGATCTCTCTCTCTCTCTCACTTTCCCTCTCTCTCTTTCTCTATCTTTCTCTCTCTCCTCATTGAATTAGAAATTCCCAAATTATAAACAATGCTGCCTGAGATACTTGTTAAAATGCACATTACTGAAGCTGGGTCATAGAAACCTTCATAGAGCGTGTATGCGATGAGGCTCAGGGATTTTTATTTTAAAAGTACTCTGGTTGATTCCACATCAGTTGGTCCCTGTATTGTTACAGCAGAGTTGACCGGGAACAAACCGAGACGCACACAGAAATATGGCAAAACAGGTGGGGATTTACGCCAGCAGGCTCAGGGGGGATTTTTCCTCCCAAATTCTGAGCCCCGAATAAAGAACGTATTCAGTCTTTTATACATTTTGCTTGGGGCACAGTTAATGAGTGAGGAAGTGGGGCACAGTTACAATGAGGTCATTCTTTAGTGGGGGCAGGGTCCAGAGCAACCTTAGTTCCAGGTACAGAGTTCCTATGGAATGTCTTCCTGTCTTATTTCACCTTAGCAGGAGTTGTTGCAAGCAGTTTATAGCTGCTTAGGGAAGATAGTGGGGTAGAGCCCTGGCAGTGGAATTTTCCACTACAGTAAAACACTTCGAAAAAAATACAACGTGATAGTAATTCCGTCACGTAATAAACACTTTTTGATGTGTTTTGTACAATGTTAAAAACACAAGTATGGGTGAAAGATAGACCCTGCCTTCAAATAGACTTGTTAGTTTAATATTATTGATGACTACAAACGCCATAAGAGAGTTATATACAAATTTCTAACGGAATTTAACAAGCTCAGGGAAGGATTCTTCTAGGAAGGGGCATTTGTATATTTGTGTACAGTCCTGAGGAGTGAAAGTTGATTTATGGAGACTATTCTCCGTAAAAGAAGCAGTACAAGAAAAGGCTCGGGACAAGAGTGTCCAGAGATTGCATCGACAATAGTACGTAAGTCAGATTGGACAACATTGTTACAGTGTTGGGGACTAATCTTCAGTAATTTTTAGTGGTTCTTTTAGGATTCAGGAATAACTTAAAAGACATTTAAATCTAATTTTTCTCAGAGAGTCATGGAAACATCTCTTTGATTTAATGGTGTCTACAGTACCATAGGAGCTAGAATCTATTTCTTACCTATCACCAAAGGAGACATGTGAACTAAGTTAACAAATTAAAGAAAAAAAAAATACTAATATCACCCCAGGCTGGGTTGCTCTCATGTTTTCCTCGAAAGAGTCCACCTCTTGAGACATTTAGATCAACAACTTAGCACTTTGTTTCTCCTCTTTGTCCAGCAATACATAAAAAGAGAGGAGCATTCATTTTCTTTCTCCTCTCCACAGTCTCGTCCCAGAACTCTTAGGGTTTATAAGCAAAACTACCTCCAGACATTAGTGGATGAACAAAATGAGCCATTTGGCAAAAAATTGCCACTCGAACTCAAAGTAATAAGGGGTACAAAAGGGCAAAATGATACACTTTGCCATTTTTTCCCTTTTCTTCTTGTTTCTGGAACCTAGTTGTTTATCCTGTCACCAACACACAGTCTCTAAGTCTTTAAGGGTCAGACGCCCTTCTGATAATTTACTGATGAACTTTTCTTAGGGATTAGAAAAATGTCAGAATTCAAATATTTGGATAGATAATTTTAAAGATTTTTGCCTTAATGAGTTCCATGTGAAAAAAATAGTTTGAGTTATAAAGACTTGCCCCTAAATCTTCAAATTACACTACACAATCGATACGTCTGCTGTGTTATTGCCAGATACGGGGGATCCTCCATTCTACTTAACACTTTGGAGCCTACCACAGGTTAGTTCACCTGGGAAGCCAACCCTGAGACAAAGATTGGCAGGTTTATTATGGAATGCTCTTGGGGTCACCACAAGTGAATGAGAAGGAAAAGGAACAGGATTGGGAAGAGCAGTGGGTTGGGCTGCTGTATAATCCCAGCAAAAGATTCAGACAAGACAACTGCAGCCAACTCCCTTTGAAGTTGTCACAGGTTGAGACGAGGGATTGGGCCTTTACAGCACACATGGACCAGCAGCTGAATGCAGTTTGCCCCCTGTAGGGCATCTGGCTTGGACAGAGCACTTCATTTCAGCAAAGGCAATTCCCAGACAGGGCTAAGAGCTCTCACTGTGGCTAACACTCTCTGCAGTTGGGGAAGGAAGTCTGCTACAGACTGAATGTTTGTGTCCTGCCAAAATTCATACTTTAAAGCACTTAACCCTCCATGTGAAAGTATCTGAAGGTGGGACCTTTGGGAGGCAATTAGGTTTAGATGAGATTATGGGGGGCGGGCCCCCATAATAAAATTAGAGCCCTTAGAAGAAGAGGAAGAGATGGGAGCTCACCCTCTCTCTCTGCCATATGAGAATACAGCAAGAAGATGCCCATCTACAGGCCAGGAAGAGGGCCCTCTCTGGAAAACCAAATTGCCTGGCAATTGGATTTGAACTTCACAGCCTCTAGAACTGTAAGAAGTAAATTCTTGTTGTTTAAGCCACCCAGTCTATTGTAGCTTGTTACAGCAGCTCAAATTGACCAATGAAAGGTCCGCAGTCCTGAAGGGGGATCGGCATGGCATCTCAAACCCATGGCTGATCTCACATATTCACTCCTCCCCACAACTGGTGGGTGCTCCCCCATTGTCTGCCAGATTGCATCCCAAACCTGGAGTCTGAACATTGAGAACAAACTGAATGCTTGTCAACATAGAGCCGCTGCTTTTGCATATAAATTACAACAAAACAGGTCTAGGCAGAGAAGCATCTTGAGCTTCATGACCACTCTACTATCCTTCCCTGAATCCTGTGGGATATGGAAAGAATCCAAAAGGATTCTCCTACTCAGTAAGGCCCAGAGGTTAGGTTAAAAATTACAATATGGCACCCCTGAAGGGCAAGGGGATGGGGAAGGAGGAGACTTAGCACAGAATGAGCTTGCTGGAACAAACACTGCACTTCTGCACTTTGCTGACACTGAGACAACAGGTGGCAGCAGCAAGCACAGCACGTGGGAGCCCAGACCACACCCCTCCAACGTCAGGCAGGTATGGGAACATCCAGGCTCTCTAGGTCATCCTAGGGAAGAGGAGTGGGAGAGAAGCCTGGAAGCTGACTGAGTTTATCCGGAAGACACAGGTTTAAAGGGGAAGTTACCTTGACTTGGCAAGACTGTTTTCCATCATGGTGGAAATTGGTTCTTGTAATACATAAATACATTTAAACAGCAATAACAAATGTTGCATTTTTACAAATCTGAGTCTGTTTTTATTCATTACATATCTCTCTTAGATTTTAATCACTTTTAAAAGCAAAATAGAAGGAATGAATTGCCACATTGTCTCACTATTATTTCCCTGTCGACATTAGTTTCTGCTGATTTCCACCCCTTCTGCACTTCCCTGTCCACTATGTGCATGTGTGCATGCGTGTGTGCATGTGTGTGCGTGTGCATGGGTGTGTTCATGCTTACTGGTTCTATTGCACATATGCTCTTGAAACACTCCCATTTTACTCCTACCAATTTTACATTTTCCTTCATAATATATTCAAAATATTTACATCCAATTCTTTTTTGAGAATATTTAACTGACCATTCTAGAAACCTAGACTGCAGAAGCACAACGGTCCTCTTTTAGCCCTGTCTTATGTTCATAAGGCAGATGGGTTCTCAACACAGGCTGGTGTGGACGTGTGCTGGGGACCTCGGGTCTGAGCCGGGTGTGCCTCATCAATCTTGGCTGTTCAATATACACGATGGCTGCAGAGTGGCCATACAGTGCGTGCACGCCTGCACGCAGCCCTCATTTATCACCTACACTCCTCTGTCCTGACACAACCAGGGCCAAGCACTTTCCTAGACTCGGCGCTGTGGGGACAGGACAAGGATCAATGACTCTCGCATGGCTCAGAGTCCACCAAGGATGCTGAAGCCAGCTGTGGACCTGTCCTTCCTCTCTCCCTCTCCCCCATGACTGATAAATAAATAGAGGAGACATGGAGATATTCATGGGTACAGATATATCTATAGATATATAAAGGTATTGTTAAATTAAAAATTCAAAACATTAAAATTAAAGCAGGACGATCAGATTATTTGCTTTATTTCCTCCAAGATAGTCAAACAGCATGTCATTTGAGTAGTCTATTTAAAAAACTGTTTACCATTTATTGAGATTTTATTGAAACAAAATACACTTTTTAAATCTTTCACTATACTATTATTAATATAAGCATCACACAGATAAAGACACACACTGTCTCAAGCATTTTTAAAAGAATTTTATAAAGAATTTCTCATGTTTCAAGGAAGACTTCACTAGAATGCATGTGATGTAATTTCCAACACTGATGAGCCCATGAAAGCAGATATCAAACATAAGAAATTGTCATAATGGATTGTCAGTTGTTGAAATATGCACGTTTCAAAAATGCAATTGCCCTATTGGAAATTATTGTGATACATAAGGGGTTAGAAATATAAGGTTTCATTTTGATTACATTTATTAACTATTATAATTAGAGAAATATATGTAAATCCAAGAAATGTACATCCTATATAAGTGTCCATATGTCCACGTATAGACACATGCTTACAGGGATGTATTTTGTATATACATATACATGGATATGTACACACATACACATACATGCACATATACAAACATGTATACATATACATACATATGCATATAGTGAGATGTTTGCCTGCATGCATACTTGTATATGCACACATGTATGTGTAGAAACATATGTATGACGCACATGTACATGTAAGACTTCTGTGCACATATATATGCACATATGTGCACACCCCTGCATGTATAGGTTGTATATAGATACCTATATTTATTTCTATATGTATATGAGTATTCATGTATGTACATGTACATATATTAATGTATGTGCACATTAAATATATATTTTATAGATGCATATTAAGTATACAAGTATGTATAAGTATGTATACATGTATATATACACACAGGCATATGCACGTATATTGTCACACACATATGGTGATAACACACTCATACAAATAATGAAAGAACCTAAGTATCCTCTATGGAAAAGATGTAATATTCAAAACATTATTAATTATTTATGATCCATTGTATAGTTTCATACTTATAAAATATTTCAGAATGCAAACACAAATTTTACATTAGAGAATATGGGGCACCATATTTCAATGAAGATAGAATTTGTTAGGAAAGTCATGTGTAGCTTAATACCAGGGATATGTTCTCAGAAATGTGTCCTTAGGATTCCACTGTTGTGTGGGTACCGTAGAGTGTACTGACACAAACCTAGAGGTGTAGCCTACTGCACACCTGGACTGTATGGTGTAGCCTATTGATCCCAGGCTACAAACCTGGGCAGCGTGTTACTGTGGCGAATGCCGCAGGGAACTGTAACGCAGTGGAAAGCATTTGAGCATCTAACCATGTCTAAACATAGAGAAGGTACAGTTAAAATATGGTATTATAATCGTATGGGACCACTGGCGTTACGCAGTTCATTGACCAAAACATGCAGCACGTGACTATTTCTTTCAATATGCTTTCTTGGTGTTTTCATGTTTTTAAAGAAATATGGAAAAAATTACACCTATATGCTTTATGTTCTAAAGGAAAAGAATTTTCTCAGCAAGAAATACCTCAAACGGAAAATTAAAGCAAACCAAATATGTAAGAAATATCCGAAGGGCATGTTAAAGTAAAAATGTCTGTATGTTTTCCCTGAGGTCAATTTGCATTTACTTTTCTATAATGTGAAGAAGAAAGAGGGAGGAAGGGAAGAAACAAAGAGGGAGGAGAAAAAGAAAGAAGAGAGTGAGAGACAGAGAGACAGTTGTTAATAAAAATAAGTTGGAAGAGAAGTATTTGTTGCATATGTTTATTAAGAATTAAAAAGGTTTTCAGGAACACAGAATATCTAATGACACTTTTTTCTTTCTTTTAGTACGTAGCCTAAACATTTGTACCCCCATATATATGCTAGAATTTAAAAAATAGGAAAAAATTAATAACATAGATCACCTCTAAGAAACTGTTAAAACAAATATTCCCCCAAAATTATATAGTTATCTAAAGCAATAGCCTATGGATCGGAAAGGAAAATACATGATAATCTTCATTTGTACCTTAGTAGAATAAAAAGGAAAAATCCATGCATTTCAACAAATATTTATTAATAATATATGCTTGAAACTGTACTAAGTTGCTGCATAGTGTGTGAAGAGCACGCATATTATGTGCTTCATGCACATGTATGTGCCTCATGCATTCTTAGTGGTGGCCATGCCATCCCCAAATATGCAAAAATTGATTCTTGGTAGGGTAGGTCAAAAGATCTTACTCATTTCATATATCAATATGCATGCAGTGCACGAAGGGATATACAGTATTTCTGTAATGCTAACATTTCATGGATTTGGGGTACAGTTGGAAAAGGAAAATTTAAAAGGCTCTGGGGAGGGGCATGATAATAGTAATAATAAGTGTTAAGAAGAGCAAGTACAGCGACACACGTAACCTAAACATCTGTACACCCATAATTTGCTGAAAAAAAAATAAAACACACACACAAAAAAAATAAAAATAAAACACACACACACACACAAAAAAGAAGAGCAAGTACACATGATGCAACGGAAACACGAAAAAGAAATAGGGTAGGAAAGTCAGACAGATCTCCCAGAGGACCTGAATGAGAGCTATTTCAACAGATAGGCAGAGTCAGCTAGGAGAAGGGGTTGCAGCAGGAAGGAAAAAGCAAATAAATTTTGGAAAAAGAATAGCACTGGAGTCATTGGACGTATGAAACAACGGCCTGTGCAGGGAGCTGCAAGGCGGACTGCTGAGATTGAGGGTGGATTTGAGCCTTAGGGGAAAACAAAATATTGGAGATATGTATGGTTTCAGCAGCTGGAGCTGTTTCTGTTGGCAAAGAGAAGACCTTGGTGGCTTTTCAGCACTTAGCTGATGAGGTCCGATTTGCATTTTAAGCCAACGTAGACAACAGAAGCAGTCAGGAGGCAGTAGACATGATTATGATACACAGCTATACTTTCTTGTATCCACAATTACGAGACCTGAAATGGCCTGAAAACTCAAAGTTTTTTGTAACCTAAATGTGTATAAACCCACTAATACTTCTCATTTTACTCATTATCTGGAAAAGTGTATGTCCTTGTAAACATACTAATGCATCCTGTTATGGAAATGATTATGCCCCATATCTCCCTGAAAGTACTACTTAATTCACGGTAGATTGCACTGAGATTTATTTCTAAGATCTGTAAAAAGAAAAAAATAGACAAAACTGAACTGAACTGTGAAGCTTCAAGGGTGTGAGATATTGGATAAGACTTTGTAGACCTAGAACAGGCTCTGTTTTAAGAATTTACTGTATGCCAAGCACTATGCTAAATAATTTACATTTTTTTTTTATTTTATACTTTACAACAAGTTTCTAAGGTAGTTATTTTTACCTCCAGCTCATACCTGAGAAAAAGTGAAAATTCGAAGAATTTAAGTAAATTGCCCACAGCAAGCATATGGAATCAGACAATTCTGAGAACATCCGTTTGACTTCAAAGCCCATGTTCTTCATCTGAGGACAAATTAGGGCAAAAATAATTCATGGGTGGCTGTTCGTATGTTTCTCCCTACTCATCGCAGAGCACCAGCATGTTCGATATACCGCCTCCCAGCCCTAGCAGAGAACAAAATGACTGAAAAAGCCCTAAAAGTGAGTTTGTGGCTGAGACAGCCTTGCTCAGAAGCCTGAAGGAAAAAATACAGGAGCACCTACAGGTTCATAGACTTCTGTTTATTGCCATTTGCAAGAGATTGTTTCTTACGAATTTTCAGAATTCATAGCCACAATTCTTTACTGAAGAATAAAAATGGATTACTTTTCCTAGGGAACAATCGTCTTAATAGTCTACATTTTCATGTTAGAGCAAGAGGTCTAGAAATGAGACCTAATAGCCTTTTCAATCCTTGTACTGTTTTTCAGTAAAAGAAGCTAGAAACAATAAAGTTGAATCTTTCACAATTGTGTAAAAACTATAGCAAAATTGAGGTCACTTGGGAGTGCTATGGTATTTTCCCTTAAGTTAATTAAAGTATTGATTGAATTATTTCTTCCTAAAAGGTGTGGGAAAGATCTGGTTATGACACTGTCCCGGACTAGATCTATTGAACTAAGGAGTTTACTTAGACTAACAAGCTGTGTTTCTTGCTTTCCTGTTTTCTCTGCCTTTAGACAGTTATAAAAAGAAGTCCTGGCCTATAAAACTAGGGACAAAAGAAATCTAAGTGGCTTGACAATTAGAAAGTACATTAAAATAAAATCAAGCAGCTGATTTGTAAATCATTTCTTTTTCTTTGTTCAATGAAATCTTAGCTCTGTGGTGTCATATGTGTAAATAATTTATTCTTATTAGGTAAAGTTACATCATAGAACAAAAGACATTCTTTAAAAAAGACATCTGCACTTGAATGTTTATAGCAGCACAATTCACAATTGCAAAGATGTGGAAACAACCCAAGTGCCCATCAATAATACATGAGTGGATTAATAAAATGTGGTCTATGTATACCATGGAGTTCTACTCAGCCACAAAAACAATGGTTATCTAACATTTCTTGTATTATCCTGGATGGAGCTGGATCCCATTCTACTAAGTGAAGTATCACAAGAATGGAAAAACAAGCACTGCATGTACTCACCATCAAATCGGTATTAACTTATCAACACTTATGTGCACATATAGTAGTAACATTCATCGGGTGTTGGGTAGGTGGGAGGGAGAGGAGGGGATGGGAATATTCACACCTAATGGGTGCGGTGCGCACCATCTGGGCGATGGACATGCTTGAAGCTCTGACTTGGGTGGGGCAAAGGCAATATATGTAACCTAAACATTTGTACCCCCATAATATGCTGAAATAAAAAAAAAATTGCTTTCCACTTTGGTAGAGATGGTCAGTTGCTTAATGAAATAGTTATCCCAA